>JANHZT010006341.1:60490-76027 GCA_032468215.1 Stegonotus admiraltiensis
CCGGTTCAGACCAGTTCGAGTAACCGCTAGTTCTGACGATCAGCTGGCCCACCCACCCAACCCCGCCCTATCCTGTCCTTCTTTCTGGCTCAGTTGATTTGTGTGGCACAGCTGATTTCTGCACCTCCACTGTTCTACTTACCGGGGCTGCCTTAGTAGGTAAGCAGCTGAGCTTCAAATTGTTGCATTTTGAATGCTGCGCGCAAGTGCGTTAGGGGCGCACACACGTGCACAAAGCACACACTCACCAAACCAGTTGTTAAACCAGTTGTAGCCCACCACTGAGTAGAATCTGATGAAAACATAAGTCATGAACAAGAAATGTCACTGGAGCCAGAGGGAGAGGGAAAGAACATCCATGGGTAAAATAGATATAAAGCCAAACAAAAGCTTAGTAATTCATAACTTAATTGTGTCCAAAACCTAAGATCTGTTCCAGTTCCTTTCCTTATTCTGATTTACTGCCACTACTTCCAAACTAGGGAATGCAACACATTTGCCACTAAAGATAGTCCTCAGCTTACAACAGGCTACTTAACTGTTCAAAGTTATGACAGACTAAAAAAAGTTATTCAAAGTTATGACTGCCATTTTTCCCACCTCACAAGTCATACAATTGTATTTGGGGCATTTGGCAACTGGATCACATTTATAACTGGTTTCAGCATCTTGAGGTGTTTTCCTGTTTTCCAGCAAGAAAAATGCCCATTACATAAGCTAGATTTGGACTTGTGCCCACATGATTCATTTAACAACTTCAGTAAGTCACTTACAATGTCATACAAATATTTGCAATATATCAGCCACATGGTGACTCAGTTTATGACTGCAACAACTTACAACTAAAATTTCAGGTTCAATTATGGCCGTAAGTCAAGAACTGCAGTACCTGTAGTCTAGTATTAACCCTATTAGTACAGGCGTCCCCAACCGCCAGTCTGGCGGTGGTGGCAATTTCAGCAGTTTCAGCATGAGGGGAATGGTTTCACACATGCAACCTAAATTCCATGCATGCGCAAATGAAGCTTCACACACTCGCCCACTGCTTCAGCAGCATAGTTCTCAACACGCCATGGCCTGGTAGCAGGCCGCTGCCCAGAGGCTGAGGATTCCTGTATTAGCATGTCCCATATATTAATCACTTTTCCTTGCTATCTCAGTTGTTCTAGCTTGAGCTGTAGCTTTATTATATCTTCTTTTCTCACATTATTGTTCTAAACCGATGATTGTCTCCAGAGAATTCAGCTAGATTATATTTGAGGAAGGAAGGAAAAAAATAAACAATCCTGGTACTTAGAAATGAAGCCCTGGTTTGAAGATAAACTTCTTTCAATTCTTCAGCAGCCATCAGGCACAACAATCTTCAGAGTTTGGTATACATTGTATATTGATTATGCCTAAGAATGCATAGTAAAAATATACAATAATTGTATATGAAAAAGTATTTTATGTTTTCAAAATGTACCAGCTCAAAAAATTAGATTTCTATGTTCTTGCCTAGGAAGCATGAAATCCTCTGTCTTTAAAAAAAAAGTCAAAATGTTTCAGCATAAGGTACCAAAGATACTTTATCTCCCATAATATTTGTAAACGTGTTGCTTGTTAATTTTCATTTTTAAAAAACTCTTAAGTAGCTCTACAAATTTCAAATTAACTGCACCTTTGATCACTATGCACTTTTTTTTGCCTTAGGATCTGAACCATCAATCTAGTACACCAATAGTTGCATAATATAACTAGGCTAGTTGCATAGACTACCTTTGTTCAGTAATTTATATTTATTATTCTCCTTATATGACCTGACTTCAAAAGATTATAGATTATGAGATAAATTATATTCTGAAAATTGTTTTTAACTAAGTAACCCATAAGCTTTTACATGTCTTCTTAGCAAGAAGTCTACTACACTATTAACTTGTATTCAACAATCCTTTGGCTGATATACTCTCTAGACCCCTCAGTCTTCTTCTCCATGGTTGGTGAATACTCTTCAGCAGATTAGAGGGCACAATGAGTGCAGAATGGAGAAAGAAAAAGTTAACTCTCATTACCAAAGCAGCAAATGTTTATATATCATTAAATTTAACCCATTCTGCAGATATTCCATGTAACATCAGATTTAACTAACATGCCACTGATACTGTACACATACATATTTCTTCCATATAAGTACGTTTACTTCCTGTGATGTTTATAAATTGTCTCATGTATCTGAGACAACAAACATATCAATATTAAATAACATGCTATTGTCTCATGGTATTTCTGGGGACTATGTGGTTCATCAATGTTGAAAACTAAGATGACAGGTCTTTGTTCATGTACAGTTATGTCACTTCTTGTATGTGTAGTCATTCATTTAAATCTCCTTATCTTTCATGTTCATTACAACTTTGAAAGGTACTATTTCTATTCACTGACCGCATTTGAGTAGATTCTAAAGTCATTCATTGGGGAAATGCCATTAAAGCCTTATACTGCAATGGATTTTTATAAAGAATAGAAAAGGCTTTTTAGAAAATGCACATATTACATAAATTCATTCTCAAAAAAGTATTCAGTACTGTATGCCCAAAGTTTGGAAGGGACATTATTATTGTAATGTTATTATACGTAACATTATTGCATCAATATTTATAATTTATTTTATTAATTTATTGCTTTTATTAATGTATATACTATCAACTTTTACTACCATTCTGTATTCTTTTCTTTCAACTGAAATCTCTTCCAGACATACTGAGCTCAGATTCAGTAGTAGCAACGGCATATTATTGGGAACATTTTGACGGTCTAACTCAAATAATTGTTTTCAGACATAAACTTTTCAGTAGGGCGAGGTAAACCATACAATGTGACTGCAAAAATTAATCCAAATAGCTGGAAAAGATCTATTTAGTGTATTAGTTTAAATTCTTGTTATTCCTCTGTTCATGTAGCTGAGGGCATATTTCCTAACTTCCCTCTACATACGCATGTAAAATTTCTGATTACTCCTAAGATTTCCCCACATAGCATAGCCAAATTTTCAGGGACTTTAGGAATCTACACAGAGAAAAGTTGAGGTATGGAAGTCCATTTCATTAATGTGAATATTTCAGTCATGAAAGTAAAGTTGAGAATCAAACCAGAAATATAGTTTAGGAACATAATGTAGTTTTGTATTCGTTTTTATAAAATGGCTGTGAATGCTCCAATTGCAAAGAACAAAGAAAAAAAACAAAACTATACAGACAATAGGAAGCGTCTCAGTTCAGCACAAACCTGAATATTTCACTCTACTTTAACATCTGAAAAACAGCAATTCCTAAAAACTTGTCCACATCTGTGAATGCAAGTAACATATTTTCTACTATAAATAAAATTTTAGTTAACAAGATGAGGTAAAGTAAACCTACTTCAGTTTCTCTGCATTTTCTCAAGGTCTAAAATTAGTAATGTGACAGATCCATCTCATTTTTCTTAGTGATGTTTTTATTATTCTTTCACTCAATTAAAGCAGAAATGGATATTGTATCTTCTGACTGTATAATTGTTATTGTAATCTGTTTTCTATCACTGCTTGGGAAATTGGTCCAAAACAACATAAACTATTGACAGCCTCAAAGTACAAGTCATTTTCTTTTACTATAATATTTAAAGAGACATATGTCATGGTACTCAGCTCATATGCAAGGATTACAGTAAAAAAAAGTTATTTGTAAATTGGGAAAATGCATTATGAAAGGCACCTTTTACTGCATAGTAATGCATAACCCAGAAATGAAAATTTTATTCCTTTAGCAAATACCATATAAAATATCGAATCTTAGAAATAAGCATATTAAGTTGTGACATAAAATGAACATATTACATAGGTTATTCACAGGGCATAAAACCAGCAATTATTAAGAAAAAATATCTAAATACAAAAACCTAATCCAAAATATTTATAGTGACTAAATTTCTACCTAGGAGCTATTGTCAAATATAGCATCTAGGCAGTGTATAAATTTTAAGACCTAAATCTATATTTAGGCTAGTAAATACTAGGCCTACAGCTAGGGTGTTATTTTGTTGTGTCATAGTAATCAACTAATAATAAAACTCTCAAAGATCTATTGTCTTCTAAATTGTAATATTGAATTCCAGAATATATAAATCTCAAGCCCAGCTTTGCTTCATATAATAAATAGCTAATAATGAAATGACTGAAAATAAGTTTTATTTATCAATGAATCTATTTAGTTAAAATGAAGGGCAAATGCCATAATATAAAAAATTTGCACAAGGATCTTTTTTAGAATTGAAGTATTTCATTTTGGCATAACACAATGTATTTCCATTGATTCACTCATAGACTTCAAAGGTACTGGCTTTGGCTATAATCCTAAGCAATTTTATTTGGAATCAAATTTCTTTTCATAGTAATGCAGAATTGCATGAATTGTATTCCATTATTAGCATGCACAGATTGGTCAATTTGCACTTCCAACAATATTATATGTTGTCCATGCAAGCAATTTAAACTGTACATGGATATACTTTCATATGGATGAATACATGAATAGGAGAGCAAAAAATATAAAACTATAATTCCAAAAGGAGTAAGTATAAGCAGCAGATAAAAAGTTGGGGAAGATGCCAGAAAATGTTATACTGCTTTAAGTATGACAAAGTGGCTGACATTCTACTTTCCATGCACAATGAATGCAAAAGAAAGAATCATAAATTAAGACATGAGTCCCCAAGCATTTTAAGGAGCCGACCAATTTTTGAAACTATGTTCTGGATGCCCCCTCAAAATGGCTATAGGAGTTGTCCGTTCATAAAATGGTAACACTGAGGATATCTTCTGTTTCAAAATAGTTATTTGGCAAACACCTATCTGCCATTCTCTTCAACAAGATAAAAGCCTATTGTCTGTGTTTAGTTTGGGTCATTACACGGCAGATTATACTTTCCAAACACTTGGCTGTAGCTGATAGTTATTTCATTTTTAAAAACTCAGGTGATCTAGCAAGCTTGGCGAACACCATTTGTAGAAATACTAGCAATATTAAGATAAAAGGCACTATATGTTTAACTTTTAAATTAATTTATTCTGTGCTCAGATACAAAAATTATCAGATGGAGATTACAGTCTTATCACCATTAGGAATCATTATGGATATATTAGAACATGTTCTAATGAAAGCTCAAACTGTCACCTGCAAATCACATAAAAAGGCAAGTCATGGAACAGTAGTCATTTCTGTTCACTAAATGATTGGAAATTATTTGTAAATCAATTTATATCTTCCCTTTCCACACTCTACTCCATAGACAGTTAGGGAACTGTCTGTAGTAAATTTGACATTGTGGCAAAGGAAGAACAAGAACTCGGCAAATTCCTATGGTATGAACAAAACACGGTCCCTGTTGTTAGCAAATAAACTTCCGTTCAAGACAGTTAATTTCTAACAATACAACATGCTTTAATACTTTAGAGCTAAAAAAGTCTTAATTCCCATTTTTACTGAGGCATATAAACAATCCTTCCTGATCACAAGCATGTATTTCTACGTTCATTGCATTTTTTTTCAGTGACTTCTACATCATTCAACATAGCTACATTCAGTTGTTTCATGGTACATTCAATGTTTCCTATACGATGACTGGATTAATCAAAACTATCTGTATTCTACTTTTATCAAAAATAGTTTTAAAAATACATATACAAAGAAAACATAAAGCAGATATGTGATTTAATTATCAAAAACATTGAGTCATTTCATAATACATCACTGGTGAATTAACTTATAGGAAATTGTTGTTTTTACAGCGTACAGATTTTCACTGAGGTCTTTACATTATGGTGAGACAGTATTTGTTAAATTTCTACTATTTGTTCTTCTGTTGATGAGCAGATAAAAAACTTAAACCTTAAAAAAGGACTCCAGAATAGAATATATTTAGAAAATACGAAGTACAAAGAAATAGAATACCATTTATTTATAGTGAAACTTATGGTTGTGACATTTTCACAATCACATAAAACAGATATAAATGTTGTCAAAAACCAAGTTATTAAGTGCAATATAAAATATTTAAATCCCATAAATTTAAGTGTACCTAATTTATTTAAATTATACTAAATACATTCCCACTTTACATTTTTCAGAATTCATCCTGGAGCTCAAGTTTATCAGTCACATATATAAACTGATGAAGCAGCTTAAGCTAGATTTTTCATATGATAAAGCATTTCAAAATGCTTGAATACACTGTTATAAAATACCCTAATGCTACATTTTCAGTTGTTGCAGGAAATATATACATATCATTAGATAATAATCACACATTACTTATCTAAACTACTTAGATTTGCAGAAATCAAGTTTGCAAAATATTTGCATGTGTATGTTTATTAATTTTATTTTAAAGTATTAGAAATTATAACATACCAAAATATGCATATATCTCTATATGCATTTAATATAGAAAAAGGAGAATTGATTGTAAAATTTTCTTTCCAATTTAATTAAAGTTACTTTTAAATGATATATTATTTCTCCCTAATTTCAAATAATTATATTGTTAGAAAAAAATGTATTATTAATACAGTAAAAGTAAAGAAACACCTACTTTCTTAATGATAACATCATTAATAGTAATCTTTTGGGAGGATAATTCATGCACATCAGTGATCTATTTTTATGTGTTTTAAGTAGTTCCAAATAACTGAAGTTTATTCATATATATGATATATATGATAAATATTTAACACTCTATGATGAATGCTTAACTTAAATATGGTGGGAAAATTCAGCATGGCAAAGATAATTAAATATATTTCTCTGAAATCATCAGCTTCTCAAATGTTTGTCAGTTGTGGCTTTGGGTCTTAAAACAGAGTTTCACTTATAGAATGTCTTCGTATGAAAGTGCATCTGTTTCTGTGGAGTTTATACAGTAGGAACCAATTAAAATAAGATTGATTCATCATTATCTCAGAAGGAAAAAAAGAGTTACATTTTGAAACAGACACTATGGTTGAAAGTCAATATTCTCCAGAAAGATAATGCTTTCAATTCTTCTTTCACTCAAACATATATACAAGAGTCGTACCAGAAACCTAATAAGGATTTTCAAACAACACTTAGTTTTAATAGCAGAAGATGTTGAGGTTTAACATATAGAACTACAAAACAATTACCAGCCTTTCCCCAGCAAATAACTCTATCAACTTTAAGTCAGCTAATGTTATTTTACATGTAATTAAGTGATGTTGAACAACACTGAATGAACTACCTACTCACATATGAGAGTAAAATTTTCCAAGTCTTAATTTACAGGTATTCCCAACTGTAGCATGTTTTTTAAAAAATGCATTGCTAATTATAACTATTCATTATTTATTATTAAACAATAATTTACTCATGTATTATTATACCCTTACTTATTTATTAAAGTTATATTGCATCTTTATTAACCTGGGTTATTTATTATACTACAATCCAGAAAAGATATTATTTTATTTTTTTCAAATAATTCCATCTTTATTTTTAGCTTTGGAAATAATAAATTAATTCATTATTAACTCAGAATATTTATTTGTTTGTTTTATTATTTCTATCCCACCTTTATTATTTGTATAAATAACTCAAGGCCAACATACCAATACTCCTTCCTCCTTCTATTTTCGCCACAACAACCCTGTGAGGCGAGTTGGACTGACAGAGAGTGACAGGCCTAAAGTCACCCAGGCAGCCTTGTTTTTGCTTTTAAAACAACACTTCCCTGTCTCTGAACTTCTTCACATAAATTAACAAGATTGATTAAATAATACAACTTCCTAGACTATTTTCCCTCCTCTTAACTTTCAGCTGACATTATTTCAATTTCAGTTCAAGGAATTTGCACTTCTGAAACATGTCTTATACTGATACTAATATATCCATATTTACCCAAGTTAAATATTACATTAGACATACATGTTATAGAGAAATGCATATATTGTCTACATCTACATAACAGGTTTTCAGAAAATAAACTCTTATAGCCATCATTTAAAAAAATAATTGTCTTAAATGTGTGCCTTTCTGCAAGACTGAAGGACAAAGTTTTCATCTGTAACAAGTCTAACTACATGTACTTCACTAGGGAACAAATCAGTCCAACATCCTACCAAGTACTTAAATGCAAGAAGAGGGATTGAATGGAAACAAATTAGTATGGCAAAACTTATTACTTTAATGGAACTTACTTTCAAGTACATACATAAGCACATATTTTCCTTCTTCACACAGTTTAAAAGAACTCTATCAATTATGCTCATTTCCCAATGAAATAATTGTGAGAAAGAAAGAAAGAAAGAAAGAAAGAAAGAAAGAAAGAAAGAAAGAAAGAAAGAAAGAGAAAGAAAAGTATCACAAGTTTAAATAATATATATCTATAATGTTCTGAGTATACTTTTTCCCAATGAAGTCATCATTTCTAAACAACTACAGTACTTACATTCTATATAAAACTGTAATCTATTCAGAATGCATTCTCACATCTACTTTTAGAGGTGAGGCTGGATTCCTTGTTTTTTCCTTCACTACACTGACTTCGTTATTAGTTTATATAATGGCATCGGCCATTCTCTTCTTCATCAAGCTAATCTTTTTGTCTTTGAAGCAAATAAACAAATAGCATTACAACTCATGTTGATGGATGTTTGAAATCCATCAAAGTTATGACTTTATGTAAAGTATTTCAGAAGATGTGTTCCAAAATTATGTAAAATACCAATCCCAGGTTCTTTATTGGATTATACCGTATGCTCATTCAGAATATAGAACTGCATAATCTTGAAACTAAAAGACCAAATTCTTAAACCAACAAAAGAGCTATATTCTTATGAGAAGACAAAATATGTTGAGATAGTTGACTCCAAAAGCAAATCTCAATGATCAATTAAATTATAAATTCTGATTTCTTAAAATATTCCATTTCTAACTTACTAAACAGCTTATTATTTCCCAATTATTTTGAATATTTTAATTTTGACTATTAACACTGTAAAATAAACAGATTTTACAATATTTTAAACTGATATTATGTTTAAAAAGCACTACCATTTCAGGTTTATGTAAACCACATATATTCCAAAATCAAGCAATAATAAAAATCTGTTACAATGGCTAAAACTAGATTACTAGTTTAATGTATATTGCATTAAACTAGTTTGTTTGTTTATTTTATTTTATTTATATGCCGCCCTTCTCCGGAGACTCAGGGCGGCTTACAATGCGCTAAGCAAATGCAATTACTAGTTTATTACTATTACTATTTATTACTAGTAATGCAATTACTAGTATATTACTAGTCTAATGTATATTGCATTATACAGTACTTGCTACACATATAAAACAATACCAACAGGAGAAAACTGAAAGCTTCAGCACTATAGTGTTATTGCCACTCAGTTGCAAAAGCAACTTTATTTGAGAGAAAAGTATATTAACAATTACCAATACTATTCCATTAACACATCAGAACATCCTCATTACTATAGATTCCATCTTAATGTTTCAGCAAAAAGTTGTGATTTTCCCCTCGTGACCCTTGCAACCATAATAAAAGATAATAACAAACCCCTTATGCCCAGTTCTATTAGATACAGCATTAATCTTTGAAACATAAAGATTTTAACAATGACAAACAAAAACTGAAATCCTATTTGGGACTATGCAACACTGAATTCATTGTTAAGTATAAACTGTAAAAGCTTGAGGTCCTGATCTGAAGTTGAAGGCCACAACCTAATGTGCATTTACATCAATGGGATATATTTTTCAATTGTATGTTATATTGGACCTCTAGCTATTTTATTAACAATTAAAAACAGAGCTTTATATTTTCCTGCTAAGCCAGTTTGAGAAATATATACATACACTGAATAGAAATATGCTGGCTTCCAGCCTAGATGTCCTTAGAATACAACTACTAAAAATAATGGCATTTAAATTAGTCATGATAAACTCACTGAATTCACTGGACTGATTTAATAAGTATCAATGTGACTGGATCTGACCTTCAATAATTTTATCATCTATGTTAAAAATACCATATTTGATTGAACATGTGAACTATATACTAACTTTGAGATATATTGAGAAACTACAGAATTGTTACTACTTTTCATTCAAACATTCACCCACTAGATATCTCTTTAAGCAAAACCTATACTTTCTGAATCAGTCTAAAAATATATACAAGACCTGATAATATGTGCATTTCAGCCTTATAATACAACTCAAGAAACGAACTGAATGGATCAAGTATGAAAATAGATAGTATAACATGTTAACTTCAGATTTTTGTACTCTGTTTCTTAGACCTGATGTTGGCATGTTATACTATTTTTCTGTATTTAACTTAGGAACAAAATAAAAGACTTAATTTTAAGGCGACTTAGCGATTTTTACAGACCTCATTTCTAAATTAATGAGATGACAATCACAGTCTTATTAAGGTTTTAAAACACTAATAAAGATAAACGTACATAAAAACTGACGAGTCATGAACAGATAATTTTATTCAGCATTTTTAGAAATCTGAGTTTCCTGGCCATTAATCGTCCTTTTCTTTTCTTCAAAATCCTTATGGAGCAAATTAGTAACTGAGAGAAGACGCCAATTCTAGTAAGTGAATGTTACCCAGCAGGGATATAAAGCTGTCAACACCCCAGAGCTCTTGCTTGCTTTAACCTCTCTCCCAGGCGTCATATGTATTTTAAAGAGATATTTGCTTTTTTCTCCCACAGACTTACTATAAATCCTGCCAATCACGAACATATCACAGCATTTCTGTTTTATTACATAGATGGTTAAAACAGAGCATCTAGGAATTGCAATGCTAGAATACCAGAACAAGGGGAAGGAAGAAAGAAAAGTAGCAGCTAATCTTGACTAGTTCTGGTGAAATTAATATTGTAAAGGATAAGAAGTGTTAACTCAAAAACACATGATTTGCCATTAGCTACAAAAGTTTTCTGTAATTTTTCTCTATATCTCAAAATAAAAATTTGAAAAAGGATATACCACAAGTTCGTGTTCAGAGATATGCATCTTAACATAACTAATGTTATAATCTTAGGTCTGCACAAATAATAATTGGAGGGATAAAAAAAAGAGTGTGCTTTAAAATCGTATGGGAAGTATCAATGGGCTTTTTTGTTTTCCTCAACAAAAATAAGATAATTACAGTCTGGTGATCCTTAAAAAAACTACAGTACTATTTTAAGAACTTGTAATTTTCCTAAATTATGTATTATATTTAAAACTAAGTAATTATACCTGGACAATCTCAAGAGATCTTTTTATTGTTTTACATACCAAATATTCCTTCAGTGTAGCAAGAGTCCTTAGTTTACTCCTTTCTCTAAACCGCTTTCCCTTTCTGTTATAATTTACTATCTTCAAATCTATAAAATTCAGATTAAGCATATTATAATGCACATGGCAGCATATATACTTGTAGCAATTTATTTTTTTTAAATGGATGTCTTCACACATATTGGGTTGTATTGTAATTAAAAGGATAAATTTATTCTATAAAAATGCACTATTTGAAACAAGGCAATCTTTTTCAATAATTTATGCTTAATTCTGTGAAGAGATTTGTTGATCATTTTTACAAAGTAAACTTTTGAAGCACAATAACATGAAGATTTTATAAGACAGAAAGTTTTACAGCATCTAAAATAAAATTTACATCAATTTTATCTATCACCCACTTCCTAAGATGGTCTAATTTAACTATTTTAATATTTAATTGCCTTAGTATTCAGTATAATAGAATTAAGAATATTTTTTGAAATTATTGTGCCTTCCATTCAATTGGCAAGCAGGTGCTACAATTACAAGAACCTGCATGAAACAGGACATTAATACTATAATATAGTTTATTAATTTAAAACAATTAGCATTGCATGAAAAGATAAATTCTTAGAAGATGACCCTGAGAAATGAAAGACTTCACCAAAAAATGAATAAAATTCAGTCTCTTGTCACACTTGATATCATTACCATTTATTGATGATTTTTGTGGCAAAGCCCTGTAGTAGTAAAGCAAGATTTGCAAACCCCTCCATAATATTTTTTAAAAATTAAAAACCTCTCATTCCGCAATGTATTTAACAGATCAACAGAAAGCGACAATGGAAACTTACAAACATTTCCTCAAAATAAATGTTCTTGATTTGTCCCAATCTCCTCCATCGCTCATTTTGAAACAGTTGCAAAAAGTATACCAAGCAAAAAATCAATAACTGTTATTATTTTCATAATTTTCAATAACTTATTTTTCTTATCTCTAAGATTACAATAAGAATACTAAAAACAACCCGATACATTCATCAAAGCTCTGAAACCATTGACTATTTTTTATCCAGTGCAAAAAACCATTTAAATTACCTAAGAATATATAAATAACTAAAATGGAGGACAAGGGAGACAGAATGAGAGACAGGTAAGATATAACTTTTCAGTAATCTTTAGCAATTACTAATCTCTAGTGAACAGGGAAAGCTAAGAATGCACACAAAATGGTTGAATTGTTAAAAAGGGTGCAATGGTGCTATACTGTACTTTTCTTATCAAAGAACCCAATATTTGTAAAGAGATCCATTTTTTAATAAACTGCTGCATGGTAAAATGCTATCATATGCATTACAACAGGCTTTATATTTAAGAGAACTATGTGTTTGCCATTATTATCTCCTTCTACTTTAGAAACTTCACACAAAGATGACCTTGTTATAATGTCCACCTCCAAACCTAAAGCGACTGAAGTGAAAGATGAAGGAACTATGACATTCAAAAATGAAATATTTTAAGTAACTACATGTTGTAAAGGTTTTAAAATATTGATTACTGAAATGGCATTATTTAAAAGTGTAAAATTATATAGAACACATGAAGTATCTGTAATTATAATATCCAAATAATGTAAGTGTTAAAATAGATATATAATTCTCCACACACACAAAATAGTTTTTCAAAAGAAAATAAAAAAATGATTTGGCTTATATATTTATTTTGCATTATATTTTACTTAGTGATACCAAACTATTATTTCTAAATGGATTAATATTACAGATTTAGAAGGCCACCTGAACTCCTAAACTACATCTCACAAATCTCAACTTAATTAAACTAAGAACAGATAAAGAAATAATACACCAAGTATCTGTGACAAGTAAGACACAAGGTAAAGGGTTATGATATTTCTCCTCATACCCTTAATTAGTAAAAATCAGTACACTCTTTTGTGATATTAAGTTAATCTACAATATTAACCTAGAATGGATTTTGAAATGACCTTTTTCTATATTTTAAAGATTTTGAAATCCTTCTAAGAAAGAATGAAATATAATGAAAATTGTGAAATGCACAGAACGCATTTAACAAAAATAGAGAATTTTGGGGGCTAAATTAAGAGCCCCTTTTAATATAGTTTATTTAATGCAGGCCATTTCAGAATAAATAAAAGACTACATACGGGCTAAATACTTTGACATTGGTCCAAATATAGATATATAACTATTTAGAAGATAATGACAAGTACCCTTAAATAAAAGAAGATCTACATTTTTATGTGTTCTGTTAAGACAAAGTGTTTAACAACTTCAAGCATTCCAGGAAAAAGAAGGCACTCTCTACTGCATCATAAAGAAGTTAACTCCAGATATAAAATGGCAAAGTGCCCAAGATATGCCACTTTCTACATAAGCCACTTTATTTAACCATAATGAGCCTATTGGTTACTGATGAGAGACATCAGTTAAAGTGGGCATTAACTGCCTGCCATTGACTTTCTTTCTGTAATCTTACACCAAGACACTCAAGCTACGCCAACCTGAACCCTGAGACCTTGTGCTATTATAACTCAGCCGCCAGACTGTTATGCATACATTAGTTCTGCTAGGTTTGTTACCTCCCACTGATTTGGTGACAGAACCATTGAGCCTCCCTCTGGCTCCCATAGGGCTGCCATTCTGTTCAAGCCTGGCCACCTTCACCGGGGGAGGACCTTTGACATCAGGGCTGCCGCTCCCTCTCTCTGGGCTATCCCTTAGGCAGGGACTTTCACTTCTCCGATCCATATTACTTTGAGTTGGAGACAACGTTCCCACAGGCAGGTCACAATAAAATGAGCAAGGACCTAAAAAGAGAAAGAGGGAGAAAGAAACGAACAAGAAATACCATTTCAGAAGCATCCAGATCCACTGTGTCAATTAGTTACATCTACATTTAACTAGGAGAGTCCTTCAAGCAGAAATAATGGCAGCTGCTTGGCACAGTTTTGCACCTGATTTCTTAACATCTTCCTATGCTGCTTGGGATACCGTCAGCTAACAAGTATCTACACATTATCTTTTAGAGAACTTGGTTGTTCATTTAACTTTGGCTTTATAAACCTTACTATTATCAGAACTATTTACCTGTTCCAGTTTCTCTTTTAGAGAAAGAATGCAATTTATAAAAGCCATGGACTCGGCAAACAAATGTGTTAATAAGAAAGCCTAAGCTTTAAAAAAGATAATGTATTTCAGATACAATAACTCATGAACCAATATAGTCATCCAGTTAGATAGCTAACACATTTCAATAGAATAGAATACAATTCTTTATTGGCCAAGTATGATTGGACACACAAGGAATTTGTTTTCTGTGCATAAGTTCTCAGTCTTATAAGATTGAATAAGATTGATCTTATTCTGGATAAAGTCTGAAGAAATAAGCAGCAAACATATAACACCAGCTAAACGTACTTAAGAATGTAGCCCCACTTTCAAACTATTAAACAAGCCTTTTAAAACAGCATATATTTGCTATCTTTTCCGTTTGTAAACACTTGCTAAGTAATAGGGATGTTAGGCTAACCTTTGATTCGTCTGTTGATTTGCTTTTTGTTTTGCAAAGAAAAAATAGCTTCGCTCAGAAGAGGGAAAAAAGCATTTTTTTCTCCTCGAGTATTTCCCCTCGTATGCCTGTAATCCTAGAGCCGATTTAGAATTTTGTGTTGAAATGCTATCTCAAACAGATTGCGTTTTCAAGCTTCGCTACACAACGTAGGGTGGGGGAGACAGCATAAGAGCGATTTAGAGTTACACAGAAACAAATAAAATGGAGTGTAACATATCACATTGAAACTTCAACCTGAAGCAACTCAAGTCAGTTATTACATTTCTATTAAGTCAATTATTTTGTTTTGAGCAGGCGTTTTCCACCATCTTTCGGGACTACCGCGGCAAGTTCGGCTAAGCTTTCCAGTAGTACTTACTGCTTATACTCTGTCCGTAACTTGGCTGACTTGGGCTCTGTCCATGGATCAAAAGTAGAGAATCCAGGATGGAAAGTTTTCTTGGCTCCTCTTGCTATGTTATTTTCTTCTTTGCCTTTTTCGCTTCTCCCCAGTACCCCACCCCACTGGCGCCTTAAGTTTTTTTTGGGGGGGGCTCTTATTTTTCCCCTTTTTTTCGTTCCCGGGTTAGGATGCCTGGTCGTCTTGCGCCTGAAATGG
>JANHZT010006343.1:36206-47319 GCA_032468215.1 Stegonotus admiraltiensis
GACAGCTTGGCTGTCTTAGGAATTCTGGGAGTTGAAGTCCACAGGGTGTGAAAGACCCAAGTTTGCCTACCACTGGTCTAGGCTAGTGGTCCAGGCTCTCTGAAAAAAACAACAGCTGGATGAATATACAAAGGCTACTACTGTACCTTCCTTGCCATCCGCCTTCCATCTCTCCCAAAGCAACAATAAATGTGATTCACCTTAGTAGTAGCTATTTTGTAAAAAGGAAAACTACATTGTGATAATTGGTGTTTACTTGTTAATTAACAGATAGTTTTGTGTAATATTATAGAGAACTTCCTTCTACTATGTTTTAATGTTTTGCTCCCAGTCTGTGAATATAGACATTTTGAAATTTACATTAAAATATGAACTCATGTTGATTGAAACAAATTTAGTTACCAACTCTCATGCTGCTGACAAGACAGGGTAATTATTATTTTCCAATCAGCTGCTAAAATATTTTCACTATGATCATAGCCATATAGGATATTTCTTTGTACGTATTTGATTTTTTAAAAAAAGATCACTAGAGTTCAAAACGTTTTCAACACTGATGGCTTGCTACTATTCTATAACAAAACATATTTAGGAATCAGAAGACTACACTAGGCCTGCAATGTTATGCACTTACCTGAGAATAAATTTAATCCAGTTCAATAAGGCCTATTTCTGAAGTGCATCGAATTGTCCTACAAAGTGTTAAAGACTAATATATATTTCTTGTATTCAAATAGGACATCAATAGTGGGATTTGAATAGTTTCCAGTTTCTTTCCAACCACAGTTTGTGCATTAGGGAATTGATGCCAAGCAAGATGTCCACATCTTTTGTCTCCAACTGATTTGAAATATGTTGGAAAGGATGTCAGAAATTAAACTGCACCAAAATACAAGCCCTTAGAAAATCTCTCTGCATATAAATCATAATAAAATAGCGGGTATGTCAATTTGCAATCCTATCTTAAAATATGGCAGTGAGTTTATAATACATGGAAAAGAAATGTATCAATTTTTTTCTTACTGGCTGTTATAGATTTCATGTAGCCCAAAACATGTAACCCAGAACATTCAGCCTTAGAAGTATCACAACGTTTTAAAACACATTTTTATTTATTTATTAAATTTCTACACTGCCTAACCTAGGTAACTGGGTGATTTACATTACTACCTGACACTTCTACTAAAAAACAATCATCTGAAGCAGACACATTCCTCAGTAAAGGTACTATACTTCCAACACTGAAATGGTACAGTATATTAATTTTTACATGTAAAATTGTAGCTTTTGCCAAGCAGGGACCACATTTAGTCTCACACTATTGGAATGAATCATAGAAGAATGTTCCCATTCTATAAGTAAATAATCAACCCTATGCCCCAATAGTGGTGACTCCTTCACCCCTCTCTGTTCATTTATTTAAATATGGAAATTGTGCTGTTTGAAAAGCTGCTTAAACGGTGTGTTTTAAAAATTGCAGTACTCTGTCATATATATAGTCATCAGAGCAGTATGTGCAGATTCCATTGTGTGCATTAACAATAATGTAGATGCACAGAATTCAAAATCAAGTGTTAGGGTGTGCATGCGCAACGCCTGATTTTAAGGAAATCTGTTTGGAAATTATTATCTCATCAAGTTGCAGCTGTTGATACATATAAGGTACCTTTACATGATAGTTCAAACTGAAGTACAATCAATCAACTAGAAAGCAAAAGAGCTCAGTTTTATCAGTATATTTTTGCAAAAAATGAATTAGTAAGCAGTGCAATTAGGGTATAACAAACCACCATTTTCTTATAGATCTATATAACAATTCAGTAGCTTGATTCCTTTAGCACAGTAATCAAGAGTGCTGGACTATGATTGGCAAGATAAGTCAGCATGGTTTAATTTAGCTAAAGTTAAATTTGAAAGAACTGAATGGAGAACAGTTTATCAAGAAATAAATTTTTTAAAAACCATTGCTCATGATAGCACAGACAATTGCTAACTACAGATTATGGACAGAATGTGGACTAAGTGGCCTCATGACTGCCAATCATGGAGGCAGTGGATTTACTGAGTTTTCAAAAAACACTTGCAGTTTACCCATCATATGTTATACAGGGCTGCCATACTCGCAAAAGTCTGATTCAGTTCCAAGCATTCTACCTTTTTTTTGTGAGTTAAAGTGCATGGATGAGTGGTTATAAAATAGCTTCTTTAGAGTTAGTTCCTGTAGTGAGTATTAGCACAAGGCCTTGGAGGGCAAAGGGAAGGTCTGTTTCCTAGGCAACAATTAAGAGAAATGAGACTTGAAGATGAAAAGTAATTTATGAAAATGCCTCAAACAAGTTAAAAATTAAGTCTTATTTTGCTCTAGGCTATTCTTAACAATATTTATTCTGTACTCTCATCTTGTTACCTGAAACATTCTGGTCAAAGACTGTTTGCTTCATTTACAATTTGCATCTTCTACCTGAAGCAGCTGCATTTTCTTTGGGAATTCTTTGTTTAGTTGTATGAGCTGTGTGTTTCATCCACATTAACCACCACGTTATATATATTTTACAAAACTAAATGTGTGAATATTTATTTTGAAATCAAAATGGGATTTTAGATCTTAATTGTAGGTTTATTTCTTTTAATATCTGACTATTTCCCAAGGAAGGGAGACTGGGTAGAATCCTCTATCGACATACCTCTATTTTATATAGCCAGGTACAGTAGTAACATTTTAGAATTTACCGCAACCTTTGAATTTTAATCACCAACTAAACAACAGAAGTTTAAGAGCTTTGCCCCTTTCACATACCATATAGGAGAAAGATGTTAGGTAAAGCACATCCTACAGGAGGAAACAGGAACAAGCATACCATTCTGGTGTAAAGAACCAGAATGATTCTGGGAGATGATGTCTGAAATTTATTGTGTTCTATCCTATGAGCTCACCTGTTAGCTGTTCTCAATTTTGAATATTTTTTCATCAAGGTACTGATCGTGGTAATAAAATACATGATCTATAATTTAGAAATTTTGAGAAATACATACAAATAATTCTATTCTTTGCAGCAGTACAATTCTTAGACATTCAATTTAGTACTGCACTCAGGTCTAAGAATAGCCAATCAAATGTGCCAAGCTTCTAGGATAAAATGTTCAAGTAAGGTCAGTTTAGTATCCATTATAAATCCTGCTTTATCTGAAATAATTTTAATTGAATGTATTTATAAAGATGCCACCCTCCATACATATTTCCTTTCATTATATTGAGGAAAGACAGAAGGAATACATAGATAACAGCAATTTAAAAGGAAGGATGTGCATTCAACATCCTGGCAAAATATTTGATGTTTTCAGCATGAACAGACGTCAGCGACAAATATGCTGATAACAGTAATTATATTAATTACTTTTTGAGGTAAATGTATATGAGACTGCATTACAACAAACAAACAAAATGTTTAAAAGTTTTGATATTTATATTGTTACTTGCCAAGCACATCTAAATTATATTAAAGTAACCAAAATACCTTTACAATCCCGAAGGCATGGCACAACGTTTGAGCACCCCTAATGTTTACAAATTGAAACAAAAATTTGACATGCCCTACAAAAACTGAGCCATACCATACCATTGGAATATGTAATCCAGTATTTTAAAGTAAGTTTAAATAATTGTCTTTCAAACACATCTTCTTGATTTTGTTATCACTAGGATGCCTAGTGCCTACATAGAATCTGAGGGTTAGGGAGGTTATCTTGGGGTCAATTTCTGTAATTGCTACTGTATATCTTACTGAAGACAAAAGGCAATTCAAGAGAGTAAATAAAACATGTAAGATTGTGAAATCAATGTTCTTTCATCAACCCTAGGCATTTTCAGAAACATAGGACTAACTCAAAGTTACAAATGTGATCAGTAATGCAGTACTTCAGCTGAAAAGCAGCCTTTGTAATATCTACATTCAGACATAGATAAGCAATACGTAGAAGCAAATGTATCCAGAATTTTGATAGGGAGAAACTATTTTGATGATAATGTTCATAAGACATATCAAATATTTCAGTTACATGCCCAGTGACTAACTGCTTTTGTAAGAGTTTGTGAAATTAGAGAAGATTTCAAATAACCATTAGCCTACTTTTCAGATGTTTGTGTGAAATACTAAATGTCATCATTTTACAAGAACTCAACATTCATGCCAAGCAATCACACTGAAAATAGCTTCTAATAAAATCTGTTATCACAAGAGGTGGCAAAATGTACTCAAAAGCAGCTTCTTTATTACAGGGTTTGAAGTATACATACATACCCCTCCAGTGCAAAATAGTCCCACAGCACTACTGACTCTCAGTTCCCCACCCTTTCCAAAACAATACCCACTACCTGGGGACAGCTATAATGACAAACAAAATCAAGCAAGCATTAGAAATATGCACAATGTTTGATATTATCTCTATTCAAGGAGCAATTGTACTTTTAACATTAGGAAACAAGCAAATCAAGAATCACCACCACATAAACACTCCCAGAATTTTCACTAACACATGCTCTAATTCGAATTTCACTGCTTACGAGCAATTGCATGTAGTTGCTGGGCTTGTATTTTTAAGCTTACACGTATGAACTTCAAGAGGTTCAAAATATTAATTTCAATTGTAAGAATGATCCTCCCTCCTTAAAATTGGATTTTAAGTCCAATTTTCTCTCTAAACACTTTCTCAATGTTCTTCTAAATATAGGCATACCCCAGACCACTTTTCTTCAATACTTCTTATGTTGTATATTGAGAGGTAGCAAACTACACAAAGGAAGCAGGCATGGAAGGTCTCACTCCCCATCATCTGAGCTAATGTCTAAGAATCTAGCACAAACCTGAATGGGGGAGAAAAGAGATCCATCCATTTATCCATTTCACAGCATACTGTTGCTGCCTATCATATCAGCAAAACATAGAGGTGTAGAGAAAAAGAAATATTGGCATTTGTGGGAATCATGTAAATTCAAGTGCCAAAACGATTTCACAAATGCAAATTAGATAGTTAACATATCTAATCGCATATTCCTAAATATGCACTAGCTAGGATAATACGGCACTTTATTTTTTATTGGCAGATTTAAAAACAAATAAAATAAGCTTATTGAAAAAAGGAGGCAGCTGGAGAGTGAGGAACAAAATTAAGAATACTGTTAACAAATATATTTTGAGTGGAAGAAAAACTGCTATTAAAATCATTGCAATACTTTTAGGCTAAACTCTTCAAAGTTGATCTACCACTCCATTTTCAGACATTCTAACTGATTCAAGGTTAAACTCAGAGGATAATTCATATTAAAATACTCCTGCATATTCTACCACTACATCCCATACACTTTCTAATCTAAACAGACATCAAAACAGAGAAGAATGTATTAGGTAATTACTAATGTATTTTAGGGCATGGGATATTAGATATGATGACTGCAGAGAGCCTGAACCTTTGTCTTCCTAATAATGAAAATCCATACTGGAAATTGTAACAGAAGTTGTGCATTTTCAGTCACAATGCTACTGTTTCCAACTAATTATGCTTCACTAGATACTATGTTCCAATTAACTGTCACAAACAAATTTTAAGTAACACTGTCACCTGACTTAGAAAGTAAGGCTATACAATGCTTTAGATTTGACTCTTTAAAGAGCACTTCAGAACACAGAGGGGCAGGAACATGGCAGCTGTCTGCAGCTCTTTAAAGTAGCCCCATCTTTCCCCAGGATCCTGATAGAGGACAGACATGTGATCCCACGAAAAAATGCAACTGCTTTAAAGAATTGCAGATAGATGCTACATTCATGCTCCAAAGTTCCTTTTCCAAATGATGTCTACACCAGTACACCACTCTATTAAGGACTGGCATATAGCACACATAATGCAAAAGCCCATCTAGTATTCATCTAATGAGAGTATTAGTATCTCATTTGAACTTATAGCTACCTATTGGTCAGTATATAACTACAAATCCAGAATACTGCTTGCACTGTTCCAGCAAATGTCTAAATCAAAAAGTGTGCAAGTTCAACAAATTCTTGCAAATGTTGAGCATCTTCTGAAAGGACCAGAAATGTATATATAAAAAAATCCATGGCTAAGTAATACATTTTTGGGGGGAGAAAATACCTGATCTCCTGAATATCTGATGGCCAAACATAATTACTAAACCATTTTATAGGGAAAGAATGATTTTCACATGATTTTATTGTCCCTGCCAGCAATTCTTAATTTCAGTATGTAAAGTTAAGAGTTTTGTAAATAAAGACCAAAACAATCTGCATTTTAATGGACAAATCCAGCAATCACTAAGGATTAAGATGTTTAAAGTCCAATATGGTGACCAACTTGCCTACTTAGAATGAACTGTATTTGAAAATTCTCTTTCTTGATGCATGTTCTGACAATGTGGGAACTTCTAGTGTAATTAGAAATGTGAAAAAGCGAGTTGATATAATGCATTTTCATTGTATTACTACAGTTTCTTGGCTTGTTTATTACAGAGTACCCTGAGATGCTGGGAAAGCTATGAATATAGTGCATTAAAAGGAGGTGTAATAGTGAGTTTTAGTAAACAGGAGGAAGTTTACCAATAATCCAGACAGTTTATACCCCAGGAGACACATCTTCCATTTCCAGTTCAGAAGGCAAACATCAGCAACTCAGTGCAGTTGTATAAACAGCATCAATTCATCCCACGTTAAACTACTTTCTTGGCACAATTTATTTTTCCTGACCCAAACAAACAAGAAATCACTATTCGAATATCATTAACAATATTCTATTCCAAAGTGTCAGTTTAACAGCCCTATAAAAACATTTTAGAGTTTTAAAAAAGTGTGCATGCTATAGATATTAAAACTGCAGTCACTCCATCAGGAGGAGTTCTCTTTCAAACAGTTGTCTGTGTCCTAATCGGTTCAATGAGACACAAAACCTTTAGTTAAAGGCAATTGTTTGCTATCCTGGATAGTGTCACACGTATACTTAGTGAAATAAATTATTACTGTATTGTACGCTTCAAGACATTAGTCAAGCTCATTCAGCTAAATTTTTATTATTTGTTAAAATGAAGGGCAATAAAGTGGCATAACATAATTTTTAATTTGTTCAAGATCAAGTTTAAGCCACTTTTTTCAACTGCACCTTTCAGCATGTACTGTGTATTGCTTTTGGTTTCAGTGATGCCATTTTAAGGAATGCTGTCCTATTAACAGAAAGTAGGGAATTAAAAAATAAGAAATATTGGTTCTATAGCAACTGTCCATTGAAGAAACTATACTAATTTATTTTTCATCAGGCTGCATGACTATTTCAGAATATTTTTAATGTATTTTAAGCATATAAGGGGAAGGGAGAATTATCTACTAAATTGGAGTACTGCAGGTTTAATTTCACATCTTGGCTATACTGTGACAAAGAAGTAGTCACCAAATATAGCAACTAGGTCCTGTCTCAAGCCAGGGATGAACTAATGCCCCTCCCCAAATCTACCCAGATCCACCCCCTCCCGCAGCCCTTTCCAAAAACAAGACAACACTATTGGCAAATCAAGACAGTATGAAACATCAACAGAAACAAAAATGCGATGTGTGCCAATGCATCAGGTTAACTATCCTATTAAATGACACAGTTCCCCATATAAACAATTCTACTTGGGAACTAGCTGTACCTTTGCTGCTTAAGAAATTAAGTCTACAATTCTGAGTGTGCTCCATGATACAATATTACAGACAAAGGAGACTGGACACTTGAATTTTTCCCTGGGAATTCTTTTCAGGGACATAAAGTGACTGTCCCGCCATGAGGTGGCACTCAAAGTACAATCCAATGCTTTAGCACAAATTACAATATCCAGTTCAGTAAGATGTAAGGCATATGGACCAAAAAAGACACCAGCAGTATGCAACAGGAAGATAAATCATTTTACACTATTAAAAGCATTAGTGCTTGATGTTCCAGTTCACATTTGTAAAACTCATTTCGAATCCCTGATTTCTATTTACTGAAGTTGGAATTCTTTAGGCTTCTGAACCCATATGCTTTTGAATGAATGGTGACCAATTATTTGTGATTCTGTCCATTGTTACATGACATACTGGTTGAAACTATAGAAAGAATTCAGCACCAGGGATGCTTTGCAAGTCTCCTTCAAGTCTCATTGTATTAAGTTTGGGTCAGGGAATAGGATGCAGGGAATGAAACTGGCCCAGCCACTAGCACTGTCATAAAGAATTTTTTTTTAAATAACAAGGCAGACAAGTTTATGAAGCCCTCTTTATAGAAGCAGCTTGTGTTTTTTTTAAAAAAATCTTGCAAAATCAGTGTTAGTTTTCTCCCTCTAAAAAATGTTACGTGCAGATGTGGAGCAAGTGGCCACCACACAGACCTCAACAGTACCTTACAGTACAAAATCTAAGACATAAAGAATTGATCTCACATTTGTAGCCTTCTTTACTGAAAAGATAAGAGATTTGGCTATGGTTGGAATAGTATATACAAGAACATTTCAGAAGACAAGGCATAGATGAAAGTAATAGCCTTGCTGTTCACATTGTCAAAATTTTTGTTAATAGGGAAGGGGCACTTCATGCACAAAATGTGTATTACAAAATACATATCCAAGAAAAAGCAAAAACAAAAAACCCCAAACCACCCACTTTGCACTATAATGCAACACTCAAACATCTGCTCTGCCAAAGGCTGCTGCACATGTCTTGTTTACCAAAGAACACATGTGAAAGCGGCGAGAAGAGGGGAAGAAAGGAAATCCAAGTTTCAGTCTATGTTTCAAACTTTTCTGATAGGGTTATCTTCAGTCATCTGATGTCAGATAGTGTGCTCTCCTTCGAGAATGATGTGGTCACAACAGGAGTGCCGTTATTAGCCAAATAGCCTTGCCTTAAGGTTTCAAAGTATGAAGCCTGTACAGGTTTGTGATACTGCAGAACTTTTATGGCATCATCTATCTTAAACCATTCCCTTTTCCTTCCTGCAGATAAAGAAAGAGGGGGAAAGGTTAGATCACAACAACTGAAGTATTTACAATCTTCTCCATGCGCAATTGTTTCACAACAGCAAACTGTATGTTAATTGTTACTATGAAATAATGAACTCATTAAGTAGGTTTTTCTTTTCAAAATGCAAAAAAAACTATTCAATTTTTAACAATAAAGGTATACTACTGTATAGAGCAAAATATCTTCAGGGTACTAAGCACCTCTAAGTTCTTAAACATTTATGAACTTCATTCTAAATGAGATTAAGGATATAGGACATAACATACTTTCAAAGTAGACTTTGGCACAAGCAACCTAACTAATCAATCTCCTTAAAAATCAATTACAGGAAAAAACTGAGCGTTAGTGTATCACTAACTTCAGTGTAAAGTTTATTGTACATACGTTGAAGTAATTTACTATAATTAGTAGCTGAAAAAGAAATAATTTGGTTAATGAGTTTTCAGTCAAGTAAAAGAAACAGAGTTTATTTTCTAATGAATTTTTTTCAGGCATAAAAAATTAAATTACTATATGATTAAAAGGATGTGTGAAATAGAATGGAAAATAGAAACCTGAATCACACTGAGGACCTGTTTAGTAGATTGTGTGGTTGTTATTCAAGGATATAAAGCACCGTAAAGTGGTATATAAGTCTAAGTGCTATTGCTATATAAACATGGAAAATGTCCATGTATTAGGAAGTAGCCATTTCATGCATATTGCTCAGCATACTGCAAGAGTGTTTGATTAACTCTAGAAGTGCACAACTGATTCTGAAAAAAGGATCTGATTATGTACTATCAAGCTTTGAAAAGTACATATTTTCAAGATGTGAATATCTATGTGCTATTTTTATGAAAATATAAGCAACAAAAATATAATAAACTTTGTAACAACTGCAAAAAACCTTCCAAACAAGATTTTTATTTTTTTTAACTCACATTTTATAAACCTTAATCTAAATAGGGGAAATTCAACTATTCTCCTCCTAAAGATAATCAGGGACACAAATGAATTTGTTTGCTTACCGATATTCACAGAATCCTCCCAATCTTCCAATACTTCTGTGACAATAAGTACGTAAACATATGTTCTGTGTTTCCTGTCCTGGTTCTGAAAGAATGATAAACAAAGTTAATTTGAAGAAATATAACGACTACAACAATGCTAATCTTAGCACTGAGTTGAAACAATACTTACAATATGTCTCATCAACAGCAATGCTCAATTATGACTTGATTTCTTAATAAAGGAGATTCAGATACTATTAGTAAGTTAAAACATAAATAAAACTTCAAGAATTTTTGTCCTACATTTGCAAGTGTTACCACACTTTGAAGAGGGTTAAAATCAGAGAAAATTTATCTTCTACCGTAACAGAACCTTTGTCTCCAAATTTTAATCACATATAAAAATGTTTTATCAATTCTGTTGATATTTGTACTTACCTCAAAAATTCCTACTAATCTTCCTAATGTCCCTTTCACTCCAGCCTATGATATATTCAAAGAAAAGAAAAAGGCATTTAATATAAGTCATAGCTCAAATTATTTTAAGTCAGCTATAATTTAAATTATATATTTTACAAACTTTTAAGAATTATATATAATTCTGTGATATGATTTACACTGTACAATGGTGAAAGTTTGTGAACTTTTAGAAATTTTCTTTATCAATATTGTGACCTACAATATGATTTCCTCGGAGACAAAAAACAGCTCTAATATGCAGATATCTCTGTGAATATGGACTGCGATCACTTTGAACAAGCTAGTAACAGTCATGGTGGCCATGAACTCTCAAGCTGTTTCTCCCCTCCCCAGGGATTTAAGTTGAAATGTTGCTTGAACTGAAAACCTAAAGAAATCTAATATCAACTTGTAAAAAGATTGAGCAGGCAGGGGTGAAACTGTAGAGTTTGAGAGGTCAGTAAAGTAGCACCATCTATAACATCTTGTTTTTCAGGTGCAAGCTCATAAAACAACACCTGTTATCCAGTTATTGGTGAAACAATGCAGTGGTGAAATCTAAAATTTGTTACTACTGGTTCTGTGGGCGTGGCTTGGTGGGGGGGATGTAATGTGACTGGGTGGGTG
>JANHZT010006344.1:15759-29613 GCA_032468215.1 Stegonotus admiraltiensis
TATACAGAAGTATGAAGGCTATTGCTTAACGCATTGTAAGCCGCCCTGAGTCTCCGGAGAAGGGCGGCATATAAATACAATAAAAAAAAAATTAACAAGATTCAGATTTTCCCTTTTCCTTTTAGACATTCCTGGTCTATTCATATGTCCTGAAACTCTGGCATCCTTCCCTTCCCTTCGTATCATCCTATATCCTATATCTCTCAGCCGACATGTCAGTGGGTCATAGGAAATTACAGGATAAAGAAGGTGGAAGTAGGGGGATATGAGCTTGCTTTCCTTGATTTCATATTCTTCTCCATCCATAAACTGTTAGATAGGATATTTTTAAACATAGGAGTATACGTTCTCTGGAAAACCAGAATGTCTGTCTCAAAAAAGAAAGTTCTATCTGACAAGTCAGGGACGAATGAGGAATCAGAATAAAGCTAAAAGGAATTCTGTCAGTGCACCTGTGAGCTCATGCAAATACATAAAAAGTTTTTTCTGAACCCAATTAAGTCACCACTACTGATTTGAAGTTCAATGACTGCACATAATACCTAGAGTCGCTCACCCCACCCCATCTGTTATGGAAAGCAATTGGTAGCTATCTTTTTCTCTCGGGTAGATGTTGCTAGGCAGAAGGGGAAAAGAATCCATGGAAATCCCCAATTGCTGGTCTGAAATAGTCTCACATTAAATTTGCAACTATTCACCAGCCTTGCCACTGAGGCACATAAAAGCTTAGATTGGAAGCAGTGCGACTGATGGCCACAGACCTTCCTGCCAAATTACAGATGTGAGAATGCTTGTTAAAACAACATCAAGGAACTGCCTTCAGTTCAGTATTTTAGTTGTGTATGAGGCGTAGATATTGAGATATTTCTCTCTCTCTCTTTTTTTCTTG
The DNA here is from genome assembly GCA_032468215.1 of Stegonotus admiraltiensis. Taxonomy (NCBI): domain Eukaryota; kingdom Metazoa; phylum Chordata; class Lepidosauria; order Squamata; family Colubridae; genus Stegonotus; species Stegonotus admiraltiensis. The sequence continues at coordinate 16,649 of JANHZT010006344.1, forward strand.
AGAGGGACCATTTCTCTTCCCAATCTCTCAATGAAGTGGGGCAGCTAGTGCTGAAAAGAAAGCACTCATGGAAAAAACAAAATTGAGAGTTGTACTACTATATATTTGCTTAAATACTTCCTTTTTTATTGCTGCTCCTTTGGTTTTTGTTTATTAGAGAAGTCCTTTTTGCCATTTGATATTGCAAATTTGAAAATCGAAAAAAAACCCTCTGGCTGAATTCACATATTCCAATAAAGCAAGATTTTATTGCTTTGTTTCACTTGCTGCAATTGGTTGAATTCATATGTGAGACTATATATTGAACCCAGCCATAAACTGTGGTTTACCAATTCACAGTAACAAAAATCACACCAAGCTAAGCCAAAATCAAAGAAAAACATGACTCGGTGTGATATCTGAATCAGGTCACTGAACCTTTAATACGTCAACCAGAGAACTGGAATTATCATTTTTTTCTAATGATTTCAACAGAAAATGTGATTATTTCTAATGTGCATGAAATTCAATATGTCTCAGAAGTACTTTGTGCTTTCTGCTACACAATAAAAAGCTTTTGCTATTTAAAACTAAAGAACAAAATCAGTTTATTTAATTATACAAAGTGAACAAAATGATAAAATAAGGGGAAAAAAAGATTGACAGACAAATATTATGTTAGTAAAACAAGAATCTAAGTCCATTTGCTTATAGAATCATATACGCCTGAAAAGAATGCTAAGGTACAAATGGCACAATTACTAAAACTAACCTTACAATTAGAGTAACCATTGGCTTGGTCGCCTGGGAAGGCTACTATGCTTAGACTGGGTTGGAAAGAAATAAGATTCTTTTGTGATTATTTTGAAAGGAAACAGTCTCTTAGATGAGTAGCATCTTCATAAAATTAGGGTCTAGAGCTAGGGATATATCTATTACATTCTTACAGTATTTGCCACCCTTTATTTTGTATCTTCTAAATGTAATGCAAGCTCCCCTTGAGGAAAAAATCAGGTTAGACATCAGAAACATTTCAGGTCCTTGAACCAAAATGTATGGTAATATTTACTGTTTTCCTTACAGCAGCTACCATTTACATCTTGATCCTGAATTTTTTTGTGTCAGGTTTAAAGTGAAGGAATACCATTTTTTAAAATCAACCTTGTAGCTATGTGTAGTATATTTTAATGGAACAGGTTTTAATGGTACTAATAAACATGAGTTATTTAATGTAAATGTTTACTTCTGAACTCAGTACATTTTTTTTGAGGGTGTTCTTGAGAAACAGGATAAGCCACCTCAAGAGGGCATTTCCTAGTTAAACAGAGAAGCTAAGTAGGATATTTTTTCATGCTGCTTGTTTGCTGCCTTCAGGCTTCCATTTTATATTAGACTGTCTCAGTCCAGAAGCAAGAATTACCTGGCTGTCAGATTCAGATATAATGCTAAATCATAGTTTAGTATTATAGGTTCAAACTGGGCAATGATCTGTCTTCTCTTTCCTGCTCTTGTGACTGCAAAACAAACAAACTAATTAAAAGTGTTTATTTCTGTTTTTAATTGTGGTTTGTGACTGTGATAAGTGTCTGGCAGTGGGTGGGTGGGTGATAGATGCTGCCATACATATTGTAATAAATAGAAGAGGGAGTGAAGGATGCCACTCTTCTCCTCAACATGTCTCTGGGGAGGGGATCACTTTTCATGACCGTCATTATTTTCCTAGGGTGTGTGTGGTGGAATTGGATAATGTCAGGTATGCCTCCTTTCACAACTCAAGAAAGAAAACCCCCGACTCCATTTTCGTAGAGAAAGGTACTTTTACTGAGTATGAACTGAATGCAACCAAAGAAAAGCAAGGTCTGAGGAAATAGGAGTGAAAATCACATATAGAAAGCATCCCCAAAACCCTCCCCCCAAGGGTCCAGTCAGGATTAACCAATCCACATCCCCCCAAGGTGTCATGTGGGGTGCAGCTTCAGATGGCTCCATCCCTCTGGTATGCCAGAACAGTTGACCTTGACTGGTTATCAGCACGCCTTCCAGCTTCAGAGAAAACTTTCTCCAATTCACTCCCTGTTACGAGCCATCTCCACCAGCTCACTTCCCCCCTCCCAACTACCCAGACAGCTCTCTCTCCCCCCGTTACAATGGCAGCCGTAGCAAGCAAGCAATATATAAGCGGAGGCTGACAGATAGTATGTAGTAGTCTCAGTAGCATTTTTTCCTACACCAGAATGTTACACATCATCTCTCCTTCACAACTGTCAGAAATAAGTTTTTTTTAACCTCCTTGGAACTCTGGACCAACTGGATCTGTCTTCACTTGTATCTAAGCCACACGGGTTCAATTTTAGCCTATTTTCCCTTAGCATTTGCTTTTAATAGTACTTTTTCTGGTATCGTGCTTGTAATCTAATCCATGGTCCTTTAAATATTCAGTTTTCACTTCAATGGCTTTTGGTGATCAGTGGCTCAGTTTTTGGATTCAACTCTTTAATGATGAAAAAGGATGATGCAGCAACATCTGGAGGGCCAAGTAATGCCCACTTCCAGTCCCAAAGACACAATTTTAGGAATATCTGACAGCAGTTGCCTTTCTGAAGTTTCCTGTAGTCTAGGAATAGACATCCTGGATTATATCCTCAAGTTCCCGGATCCTCCTAAATCAGGAGTATGAACTCTTTGGCAACTTAAACAAACACGGAGCATCTAAGAAATAACTGTTTCCCTCAATCTTATGCTTTGACCACAAGAAGGTAGCAAAGTAATAAAAGTCTTAACCACTTCTGTTCTCCAAGATTATCTGGAGATATTTGTAGACCAGATACAGTCGCCCAAAACTGCATAAACTCTGAGATTACAGTTGTCTACCCCTATGTTGGAATGATAGCCAAAGATGATTACCTGTAGTCAGCCAGTACCATATCCCAGTGGTTAAAAATATTCTCTCTGTTATAGAAGTATCTAAGCATTTTTACACAGCTTCTTCCAACCCTTCAAGGTTAATCAGATCAGAAAACAGACTTCAAAAAGTCTGCAACTACATTTTATTGAGATAAACTATTGTAACAGAAACTTGCAAGACTTATTACATTTTTCCATCCCTGCCTCTTCCACCACAAGGAGTCAGGGAGAAGTCTGTCTGAATCTCTTCCTAATCTTGTCCCTGTTTCCCAGGCTTATGTTTTCGCATACTGTATGCTGTTGTAACTGTCTCTGAATTGTTTTTCCAAGGTCATCTCTCTGACTCCCTATACCTGATCAGTGAGGTTATGTTCAGAAAATGTTGATTACTGATTTTAGAGATTAATCCACCAGATTCCTTAGTCTTTTTCATGCAAGGATTGTAAGAAGAATGCATTAATCACATAATTATCAGTCTATGATCTAGTTTTAAAGTTGAAATGAGTATCTTCACTGAAAAATCTTGTGCATTTATTTATATATCAGCCATCAGCTTGAATCTCTGCAACTACAGAGACATTACTTGGTGATTTTAAAATACTTCCTTCCACGCATGAGATGTACTGAGTGGGATACAGTAACTCCCACCCTCTTCATTTAAAAAAAAAGCCATATCTGGCTTGTCGGGTATGTGTAGGTGATGGCCACTGCAAATGACGTCTCTTACAAGTAAAGGCTAGTTCATCAAATGGGTGCTGAAAGAACTCCCACATCTTCTATTCAGTTGCCTTTGTGGTTTGGCTTGGCTCCAGATGGAATATGTACAATAACAGGTGACCTTCATAATCCGGGTTTCAAGTAGATGGCAATCATCACAATATCCTGTTTTCAACTTTCCTTAGCATGCATGCATTTATTTATTTATTTATTTATTTATTTATTTATTTATTTATTTATTTATTTATCCATCCATCCATCCATCCATCCATCCATCCATCCATCCATCCATCCTGTCACACTGTGGCTTATTAACATCTTTCAGCAGTTTGTAATAAAAAGATAAAAAGTAAAATCTAAACTTAGAAACTAATTCAAAAAAGTATTTGAAAGATCTTTTAAAAAGTTAAAGTGAGGGCTTTCCATTCATCGGAGCAAATTTCAGAAAACCTGGTCCTGAGTAATCATAAGATACCATGGCAGCTATAAGCAAACCTCTTCCAACGATCTCATTTGAAGTCAGGGATTTTAACATAATGTCAGAAACTTCAATCCAAGTTCTCGCTTCCAATCAATCACTGAAATATAGGAAGTTTTTACTTTTGATGGAAGTGAATCAATTACTGATCCAATTCTCTCCCATTTTTAGAGTTTTGTTTTAATTTTGGAGACATTGTGTTGATGAAAGTGACATAGATAGGTCTGTTTGCAAACGTTTACTATTAGATTAAGGTTATAATACATTAATATTGTATTAACTAATATTTTTGTTGTGCTTAGGATAAATATTGTTTTTTTTCTTTATAGATTTTTCTAAATAAAGTTATGGAGGGGGAGTCACCAATTTTGACAGTTTTAAAAGGAGGTTCCACAAATTCATAAGGACCTGGCCTACTAGCCCAGTGTCCAAAATCAAAGCAGTTTACTTTACATAGCATCCGTTTCAAAGGAACAATGGAAGTGATTTATTGTTCTATTGCTTCATGTGAGCTCCATGAACATATCTGCACTGGCCACTATGTGACACAAAATACTGAACTAAAAGACCCATTGTCTTGACCTGTTCCTTTTATGTTCTTATTTTTTTATTTCTGGAAGATAACACATGTATTAAACAATTATATCCAGAAATATATACTCTAGCAATAGATGTCCAAGGGGACAGGAAGGAGGCAGGAAGTGATATTATATATACAGGTAGTCCTTGACTTAATGATCACAATGGAGCCCAAAATTTCTGTTGTTTAGTGAGACAGTTGTTAAATGAATTTTATCTCATTTTACAACCGTTCTTGCCATATTTGTTATGTGAATCACTGCAGTTGTTATGTTACTAATACGGTTGCTAAGTATCATATAATTTCAATGTCTTAGCTTTTAATGGGTGCTTATGACTCTAGCTTTGTTATAAAAAGCCTTAGTGAACAGTGTCAAAATTCACTACAGTAGTGATGAACAGTACAGCACAATACAGCACTGTCTTTAGAAGGGCCTACAAATAATTCACTTGCTTGTCACCTAATCCTTTCCAAGAGAAATAAAGTATTATTTCTTCATGACTGATACATTCTTACTATTGTTCTGTGACAGCTACTGTTCTCTAATGTGCTTGATCAGCTGATATCTAAGCTGTATTTTATTCTGTGGTATCTTCATGGATATGTTCACTTATTTTTTCAGCAACAGTTTGGAGGCAATTTCCCACTATAATATCTTATCACTTTTTTCAAAGAAATAAAAAATAAAATGGAGCCCAATAGCTAATATTGTATATCTAATCTTCTTTGAATTCTTCACGATTCTCCAAATTATCAGTTTTTATTATATTTCAGTAGACATTATCTTTCCTTATTATTTGTTCATCACATAGTCAGCCAGATGTTCAGACTGGATTTGGCACTTTGGTCCATCAATCGAGTCTTTCCCAAGGATCTGGGATGGGCAGATGTGGATATTTGATGTTACAGATATAGTTGCAGGATGTTAACTTTGATTATCTTCCCTTACTATTATGAGTCTTATTATTCAACAATAATATTCATATCATCTTGGCTTCCTATATTATGCTAAGCCATGATATCTGAGCATGATTTGTGAACCCAATCCATGGTGTTTATAAGCCCTGGTTGTTGCATAATCTTTATCAATTGTGGCTTACTAAACAAATCTTTATTTAATGAATTATGTTAATCAATATTCCACTGCTAACTTCCCATCATGTATAAAGGCCCTACATGAGCAAAAGCTATTAAGCAGAGTTCTGTTTCCCATTCCCACAGTAACTGGTTTCACACATGGATTAAACCACTTGTTCAAACATAGTTGCAGTTTATGCTTTATTGATTAAATATGTTGTGCTATAAAAATGAACTGAGTAAACCATCTCTCTCTCTCTCTCTCTCTTTTGTAAGCCACAACTGTTGGTTTCATAAAAAACACAATTGTTGTTTTCTTTCTTTTTTTTAAGTTTTATTTTCTTTTGGTACAAACATTTGTACAATCATTCATTAAACTGTGTCATCTGGGTACAAATTTTTAGTGTCAAAACAGTTAAATCTTACCACTATATTCGCACAATTGTTGGTTTCATTTAGTGCCTGTGTTGTTTGGTATAAAAAGAACTTTTAGTTGTTTTAATTTAGTTTAATTAACAGCAAAGACAAAAAACAAGATTTATTTAGAAGATCCTGCTTTCTCATTGCTATTTTTAAACTGACAGAAACATTCCTTAGTCGGAAATGCATTTTTTATTTATGTATTTTAATTTATGTATTTATTTATTTTCTATACTGCAAGGACTCTCACTGGTTCATCTTAGAAAAACATGAACATATAATAGTAGAACAACTTATGCAAGCAACAGCATCAACTATCGGAGATAGTGTCGCCTTAATTACTCTCCAGAGACTCTTTTAAAAATGATATTTTAATCAATTTCCAGGATATCATCAAAGTGGATGCTCGCCTGACTTTGGTAAAGATGCAGTTCCATAAAATAAAAATCATCACCGAAAGACATTATTTCCAGGCCTCAGACCTGTCCCCATAAAAAAGGGTAAGCTGCTTGTAACTTCTGAATGGGCAAAGGTGTTGTATGGACCCAGTCTAACCAGATGAGGCAGTCGTGCTGGAACAGCATCTCATTTTAAAAATGTTTTCCGTTTTCTAAAAACAAACATTTACTACTACAAATACAAGTTGGCCCTTGCTACACACACTGCAGAACTTTCCCCAATGTCACTGGGAACATCACATTCCCAGGCATCATTTCCAATTGAATTTGGGAATACAGCAAATGGGGAAAGCCAGCATTGTGGTTTCATGTAGCTGCTAACGGATATTGGAACATTGGTTCAGCTATAACAAAACATATGTGGGTGTTTGTAGAGTTTGTACTGTAATACTTGCAGTAGAGAAATATGATTTCTAAATAAATTAATAATAAGTTGTTTTTTGGCTGATAATTATGATTTCAGTCCAATAGTGGGAGATATATGAACTCATAACGATAAGCACAGAAATCTATGCAGTATTTTTATGCCTTGTTTTCACAGGTGCTTTGTTAAACAAAAATTAATTTAGAAATGCCTTTAGTTGTCCAAAAGATGAAGCTACTAAAACAGAAAGCTGCTTTCTTGTGAAGCATATATTGCTTATTGGTATCAGCATATATTAAAATCTTTGAATTCCACTTCTATACATTTTGTTCCATGCTGTCATCAATACACTACAGCAGTGATGGCTAACCTTTTCCAGACCAAGTGGTCAAAGTGCGCATGCGCGTGTATGCACCCTAACCCCCAAAATGCAATGTGCCTGCAGCCCCCTGCATGTGCACTTGGTCCCCGCATGTGCCCCGCCCCTATGCATGCGTATGCATGTCTGCACACACCCTGTGCATGCTTGCACGGGCACCCCGCACACACCCCACCCCACATGCATGCACACACGCCCTCCGATGCCCCCCAACCCCGCTCATGCACTGCAGAGACTGAAGACCAGCTGTCTGTTGGAAGGCGTGCGCGCATGTGCAGTGGAGCTGAACTGGGGAGATGGCTTGTGTGCCCACAGAGGGGCGCTGCGAGCTACCTCTGCCACGTGTGCCATAGGTTCGCCATCATGGCACTACAGCATACAGTATACTCTGAATGAACAATCTAGCTAATGATCACTTTAAAATGAATAGTTTAACAAAAGTTGTTTACAGTTCATTTAGCTATGATTGATACAAAAATAACTTACTTAACATTAACTATTGTATTAAGTCACGTCTCATTATTTCAATCCCACTTTTGTATAATTTTCCTTTACCAAACTGATTTTTTGTTCCAGGTCAGCCAATACCATAAGGGAGATTTTGTTAATAGTAAAATGTATGAAGAGAAGAATACTTATCCATTATTATATACAAATTCTGAGCCCTGGAAGATAAGGCATTGATCTCTTAATGATCTTAACAGTGAGGGATATGGCCAGGGTAAGAACTAAGTGGGGCACTGATGGAGCTGGAATTCAAAAATATTTGGAGCAACTTAATTCACTCAACACAGAGAGAGGGAGGGAGGAAGGGAGGGAGAGAGTTCTGATATAAAGCTACGTTTTCATACTATTTTCTTCCAATTATTGTTTCTTCTGAACCAGTTATTTCGGGTTACAGATAAGCACTTTAGGCAGCATTTGAAATGGAGGATGACACCCATATTTTACCAGCTACTGATTTAGCTTTGAGATGCCCATATGAACGCACAGAATTGTGGAACTATTAGGAACTATTTATAGTTTCACCATTGCGGCATAGTGTGCTATGGGTATAATGAAATTAAGGCTCAGCCTATTTTTTTAAGTATATTCTCACATGTATGAATGGAGGTAGTGTGAACTGCTCGGGGAGCCCAAACAGAAGAGGAAAACAGAAAATTGGTAGAGTAAAGTAAGATAAAAATGAATTTTGATATCCCCAAATGTTCATCTTAAGGTCACTGCTAAGTAGAAAACTGAATTACAGTTCCATTGTTCAGAGAAACGAGCAGAGCTAGTTTTAAGAACTGGTGAATATAGCAGAGATTGACAGGTCTGCTTTTCCACAGAAGACAAACAAATTCCTGACATTTTACATAAGAAACTGTATGAAAAACTTTATATATAAAGCAGTAGGTATGCTTTGTACTACTCTGGACATTTTTCTATTTAGGTTTTGTTTCAGAGGAGAAGATTTAATGCATGCATGATTCATTAGTTGTAACTGTGCTGCCAATTCCATAACATGAGAGAAAGAGATGAGAGTTTGTTGGTCTTGGATAACCTTTTGTGGGCATGATGTGCTGTTGCCTCCTTAGAGCTTTCACATGGGCGTGAAACCAGATGTCAAATGCAGCTTCAATTAGCAGATTCTTTTGTTGAATTTGGACCAAACATAACTGAATAGAAACTAGATCTTTTAGTAGGAAATCTAGAGAGAATAAACTTAAATGTTTCCTTGGAAATAAGATACACACATTGAGTTCTCGTGTTGCACTAAACCAAAATGTAATTTGCAGATTATATTAGATATGAAGTCGGATCCTATATTATGGCTTCTTCAGCATGGTTAAAACAAAGTTTTGCTTAATGAACTTAATAACTAAGTTTAAGTATTAGTTTGAGTATACATTGACTTTGGGTCAACAACTTTGATTTGGCTTTGATTTGTTTAGGTTTTATGCTATAATGAGCAAAATCACTTGACAATTTTGTCAGAACAACAGAGTATTTTTAAAATGGGAAAACTGAATTTTATTATATCAAATCATTTCTCTATTCAAGCATTTTCAAAGTATTGCAATTATTTGAAATACAAATATTTGAAAAAAATAATCTGATGATAATTTATCTTTTTTCAGATATAGTTACAGTGAGTATCAACTAGACATGTTCATATCAAAGCACAAAGCTTAATAATTTTTCCCATTCTGTATCCTCACCATCAAAATTTAAAACAGAAGCTCTTTAGGCCGGTACTGTCTTCTTTAGCTGATGAGACACTAACAATTCCTCAGACAAAAATCTTCTTCTGCCCTGCTATCAAAGATGTTCAAATTTGAAAATGCAGACAATATTATTCTATGCCTTGTGACGCTGTCTTCAAATGACATATCACATCCCAGAGAGCAAAGACAAGGATTTTTTAGTATAGTCTCTGATGGTACAGCAACACAGAGAGAATGATTATTCATGTTGTACTGTAGTAGTTTTCAAAGGTCTGAATGATAATTGGGAAAAAAACCCTAAAAAGAATTGTTCCCAATACAGATTTTTCTGTATGGCATTGCTGGTAGCAAAACAAATCAACCAGTGTTTTTCTAAAGCTAGATGAGGCTTCAGAAGACATTTTATGTTAAAATTCTTTAACAGAGAAAAAAATGGGCAGTTGTTCAGTTGTCCAAATTTTTGCCATTGACAACATCCAGCAAAAGTTAATACTGTAACAACAGTCACCACTTTAACCAATTTTAAAAGGAAGTTAAGTTGATTAATATGAGGATCTAGCAGTAGGGCTGCTAATCATGACGATGCTATGATATTATTGGGTTCAGAATACTATGTCACTAAGGCAACTCGGATTTAAATGGAGCACCATTTGTTGGATTATATGATCAAATCTTATGTGGTTTGATATTCTTAAACAAAGACAGGGACCACAGGTGTGTCCTGAGGTTGAATGGAAGGAAAGGAAATGATAAAATGTGCACCACAACTTTGCAATGCAAATTCTGCCCCTTTTGTTGTTACAACATGACATTGCCCACAAGTACACAGGGGGCAGAGCTTCTGTTCTGACATCACAAAGCACATGTAGTGATGAAAATTCTATTTAGACTGGACACCCATGGTAGAAACTGGCCGATTCCTTAGATTGTGCAGGATTTGGTGGGAAACCATAAAATGGAAGTCAAAAGGTTAAAAAAAATCTAAGCTGGACTCTCTGATTCATAAAGGCAGATCATGTCATAAGCCTTTACAAGATGATTAAGAGACTTATGTGCAATAAAAGAAAAAAGGTAATAAAAGAGAAAATGTGCAACCACAATGCTTTCATTATGATTGACTCTGTCTTTGAATAGACTCCCTTGCTTCCATAACAGGTTTTACCAGGTAATGGACGAAGCTGAATATAACAGCTATCAGTTATGTCCACTAATTTTCTATGGATTCAAACTTCACTATTTAGACACTACATTTTAGACTGTGAAATTAAATATATTTATTTCAGATAAGAACTTGTACATCGGGGGGGGGGTGTATTTTCAAGCAACTGAATCATGCTTTCAGAGTAAGATAAAGTTTATTTTGAAATGCAAAATAATAATAATTTTGGAAGAATGTTAAAAGATTTTTAACACTTTAGGAGTGCTGAATTCATTCCTATAAGAATTTCTTGCTGCTAGCAGAAAAAAAAGGCAGGGACTCCAGTTTTGAACCACATTATACCTCCTTGCTTTTTAGCCTTAGCTTCAATGGAATATTTTAACAATGGAACTTTGTGCCCAAAATGATAATAAATAAAATGCCTCATTGCTAGAGGAGTGTCTTTCAGGAAGATTAACATGCAAAATAAATAGGGCTCACAGTCTTCTTAACTTAATCCTAATTGAATTTTAATGCCATTAGGAAAGAGTATACCTTTTAAACAGTAAATTTTGATTGATCAAAGGTAAGCTTGGAATTAAAAAAAGTAAACTATTTACTAAAAACTCTCAATCTATATATATAAAAGCAAAAACCATTTATGCCACGATCACAAAATATCCAGAACCTTAAAGCCTACAAACTTGAAATTTGGCACGTATGTTCCTCTTGGCTTCTAGGTGTTTGCTAAGAAAGGATTTTTCAAAATGACCATTAGAGGATTAGTATTTCATATACAGTATTATATTCACATGCTCTGATGCTAAGGAGTTATGTTCTACTCCCCACCTGAAAGGAACTCTGTCCCAGTTGCCTTATATTAACATGCTCTGATGCTACCCATTCGCTAAACTGGACATGGCCATGGCCAGCCTGTGACTCATCCATCCTGCAGGCTGGGACATTCTATTTCCCCTCCCCTTCTGTTCCAACTGCCAGTTGCCTTATATTAACATGTTCTGATGCTACGGAGTTACCCATTCTACATTAAGTTTCAGGCTTTAAGTGTCAATTTATCACACCTGATCACATAGTTTCATAGCGAAGCACGGGCATCCAGCTAGTACAATATATAACACAAAATACAATATGGCAGGCATAGTAAAAACACCTGTAATTGCCCTTAGTCTACTTTTCAGTCCACAATACACAAATACACACAATACACAAATTCCACTAGCTGTAAATACAAACTTTGCAATAGCAAGAAATCAGAAGTCCTGTAACGTGTTTCTGACTGATAAATTTTATTAGAAGGATTGCCACTCAATACATCTGAGGAAGTGAGCTGCAGCTCCTGAAAGATCATTTCTTTTAATAGAATTTGTTTAGCTGGAAAAGGAGGTATCAGACTCCTTTTAATTTGTTGTCTCCGTTAGACTAATACAGCACTTCTCATCCAGTGTGAAACACGACTTATCTTGGAATAGCTACCCACCGAATGTATATCTTTTATTTTGGCAACAAGGATTATTATTTATAATAAAAATATTATTTATTGTTAGTTATTATTATTTAATTTCACTTTTCTTCTATCATTGAATTAAAGGCAACCTCCCTGAGGTTTCTAGGCAATCTCCAATTCAAATATTGACTCAGTGAGGACTTTCTTAGACTCCTTAGGGCGATTTGTGGCTTTGCATTTCTTCAGATCATGCAGTGCAACCCTGGATTAACCCTGGAGTCAAATAAGCACAAATAAAGGGAGAGGAGCCCCATCGACTTTTTTCCTACCCTGCTTTCACTGCCACACTTGAAGTTTAGGTTTAAATAAAATTTTGCATTTGCATTTTCTCCATTTACTAAAAAGAATAGAACACTTGCATTTTCTTCCCAAGGTATAATAATTTGCACATACACAATGTTTGTGCTAGAAATCCTTTTGATTTCTTTAGAATAAATTATTGAAAATTTAATATAGGCTCAAATTAAGGAAAGCAATGATCAAAAAGTATTTGCAATATTGGTCAAAATAATAATAACAGAGTAGCAATATTAAACAAAGTGAAATATTCATTATGATCTTGTCAGAAAATTCAAGATACAAATTATTGTTATTGTAGCAATTTGACTGAACAGCAGGATAGTCCTTCCATATGAGATGGATATTCTTTTCCGCTCAGTTTTTGAAATAGTACACATTGGGTGGTGAGGTAAAAATGGAACACTCACCTGGTGAGTTTGATCAGCTGACTGAAACC
>JANHZT010006344.1:86997-97743 GCA_032468215.1 Stegonotus admiraltiensis
GAGAAGCAACTTAGAACTAAGGAGAAATTTTCTGACAGTTACAACAATTAATCAGTGGAACAACTTGCCTCCAGAAGTTGTGAATTTTCCAACACTGGAAGTTTTAAAGAAGAGGTTGGATAACCATTTGTCTGAAGTGGTGTAGGATTTCCTGCCTGAGCAAGGGGTTGGATTAGAAGACCTCCAAGGTTCCTTCCAACTCCTCTTCTCTTCTCTTCTCTTCGCTTCGCTTCGCTTCTATTCTATTCTATTCTATTCTATTCTATTCTATTCTATTCTATCCATTTTTTAAAATGTGTATTAATTTATATATTTTGGCAGCTAGTCCTTTTCATTAGGCGTTTTCACATAATTTGCCAGGGGAAAGGTCTCATGTAGAACAGAAAAATGAAATTATTGTACTGACTCAGACTAATGTCCGTCTAGCTCATAGTTCATGCTGGCTGGTTTTATGTCTCCAGAATTCAAGGCTTCAGTTTTTCATAGCCCTGTGAGGTAAAGTTAGGGATTAAATCTAGATTATTCTGTATGTAAAATAGAGTCTGTGCTATTGAGCTACATTCTGTTGTTCTCTTTATCTTGGAAATATTGGTAATCATTCTGTGGAGGAGCAATAGCAGTATAAATTAGAGAGAAATTACTAGCATTTTGAGTTCATATTAACTTTTATATTGTTGATCAGCCTCTATTTTAATCAGCTAACATTTGGCTTTTGTGCTTCTTGATTACCATATGGTGCCCATGCTCTTGAAAGTGTAGTTTTATCCTAGAACAGCAGATTCTGTGTTTAATTGTTCAGTTAATTAGAAAATACCTGACTGCTTGAGAGAATAAGTTTACAATTTCTGAAAGTTTCAATGAGTGAGCACCCTGGGCAATATTTAGATTGACTTTGAAAAATAGCTACAGTAAGTAAGTAAGTAAGTAAGTAAGTAAGTAAGTAAATAACTTTATTGTTATTGTACATGTATACACAGTATACCCATACAACAAAATCCACTTAACACCCAAAGACCAGGTCCAACACACATAACAATCCCCAAACACACTCCCACCCACCGCAATTCTTCACCCCTAAACCACCCAAACATCCACACAACCTACCAAGTATAGGTATTCTTTCCGTGACAATTCCTTCCTAGGTTTAAAAACAAGGATTGAAATCCAGGGGAAATGTTCATATCTTAAAACAATGTTTAATAGAAATCATTGACTGGTTCATAAAAAAAATAAATTGAAACCCAGTAGTGTTAAGACAGATGTTCCTGATCCATCAAAGGCAGATCAAGGCATGCTAGACTACTTACAAAATAACAACAGCATGAATTTGTAAGCTTGTCTTAAAGTATTCCCTTACTACCCTGCTCCAGTCCCAGAAATGAGTACAGCAATATTGGAATACCTTGTGGCATTGGTATAATTCACATCTGTCTTCCTTTTCACGTACCTGCCTTGATGAAATAATTTTTAGAAATTTTTAGAAAATTACTGTTTTAAAATTCTGATTCAATTTATTACAGATTATGGTCTTTCTTCCTACCTTTTGTTTTTAAGTAGATCCTCTACTGATAAATCATAGCTTTATTCTCTAGCAAGAATCCATAACAATTATTACTAGGGCTGAACAAGGATTTTCCAAGCTAAAAATGTCAAAAAATAGAACTGCACATTCTAATAAAATGGGCAAGTAATGATGACAGATTTTTCTTTATATCTCATCTTGTAGGAAGATTAAAAAGTAGGGCCTTTTTAATGAAAGCAGGGAATCTGGGAATTATAGCTCATCCAGAGAGCTAAATCTCCCTTGGTCCCCCACTGAGGACTTCCATGCCTAGTTACTTCACTTGTAGGAAGGAGGTAACAGATGCTTATATTCGTTGTGCAATCCAAATGTGTTTATTATCTAATTATAATGACAGAATCTCAATCTTGCTTGCATTATCCTCTTTTTTGTTTGGCGTGATTTCCCTGTCTCTTTTGTTGCTTTTTTGGCACAATGTATTTTGTTTTACTATCTGAATTGGTAAACTATAGATTGCACAAACCATGATTTAGATGGAAAACATGGGTAGGAATTACAGGACGTGAAAATCAGCAGCACATCTTCTAAGGTAGTTGCTTTGGATGTTCCAAAAAAGAAACACAGTTGGAAGGAAGGAAGGAAGAATGGATGGATGGATGGATGGATGGATGGATGGATGGATGGATGGATGGAAGGATGGATGGATGGATGGATGGAAGGAAAGAAGGAAGGAAGGAAGGAAGGAAGGAAGGAAGGAAGGAAGGAAGGAAGGACTGTTTCTAGGGTGAGAATAACTTCGTGATGGCAGGAGTAGATCAAAAAGTGGAGAACAGAGGGAAAGTAGCAGAGCTGCAATGGCAGCAGTGCTAGAGGATTGAATGGCAGTATGTTTGAATGGGATCCAGGCTGGGCCCAAGACATTGACAAGGGTGACCGAATACCTGGGATGCAAGCAGAAACCTAGGTGCCAAGGTACCAAGAAAAGGGAATTGCCAGAATCTTGAAGCTTCTACACAGCAGCAGTCAAAAATTTAAACACCACAACACTACTCAAGTTGGAACCAGAGAAGACTATGGAGCAAGGCTAGCTGCAGATTGAGTGTTGCAAAGATAAAGTATTGTAAGGAAGAATAAATATATATAAAGGGTAGAGATAAGATATGCTAAGAGAAGCTAGAATAAGTATCAGATGGATTAATGAAGAAAGATGTTTGGGATAAAAAATAACCCCCCAAAGATTGAAAGTATGAATTGTAGCAGTATAAACATAACATTAAATGAGATTTATTTGACCATAAAATTGGTCAAATAAGAAATGAATTATATTAACCATAGTAATTTGTCCAAGGGTATGTTTATTTAGGAGAATATGTTTATTTAATCAAAAGGACTGTAATCTCAGTTGCACATCAGTAACTCCATTGTATAAATAATTTGTAACACAAGACTCCTAATTGTGAAAAGCTTCTTTATTTATTTATTCAGTTTGCCCAACTCCAAATGTCTCTGGGCAGCTTTTATAATACACCATACAATGTAAAAACAGTGTAAAAGCAACCTTTTTCTCATACACACCCAGTTCCAAAGGGCCCAATAACCCTTCTAGCTCAAGGTTTGGGAAATTAGCCAGCTTTTTACTGCTCGTTTAAGATGGAAAGGATAGTGGCAGTTTGACTTATTCATATTAGACAATGTTCAATTCCACTTGACTCTGGAGAGCCAGAATTGAAATCTCTAAGAGGATTTTGTTCCATAGGACAGATGCTGCAACAAAGAAGCATACTTCTTGGGCCCTGATAGATGGTGCTGTTTAATTAAAGGAACCTGGAGCATGCCAATATTGTATGGCAGTCACCGTAAAACATAGGTAGTCGTTCAAATAACTGAGCCATATGTTGTGTGATGCTTTATAGTCTGCAACCAGCACCCGAATCTCACCTGGAAGCAAACTGGTAAGCAGGGGAAGTGTACAGAGCATTTTTCCAAAGAGAGCCTCTTGAGGAGCGGGGAGACCACAGCCTTTTTAAGGCTGGAGGCACCACCTCTCCCTTAAAGGAAGGATCACTAGTTCTGGTCTGGAAAAATCTTGACAAATAGTAGATTTCAACAGAAAGTTTAGCTTTGGAGTCCATTTCTACTGTACAAACTACCTAATTTTATTAGCTCATTAAACAGTTTGCCTCTCAGAAGTCTTCTGTGAGAGTAAGGTTAAGATTATTTAGTGTTTAATTCACTTTCTCAGCTCTTAATATGGGCAGCAACAAGTCTTAACTTCCTCTTAGCAAATCTAAACTGGTCCTATCACAGTACCTTAAAGTTCACTTCAGTTCTCTGGGCTCTTTTTAAAAAAAAGTTTTTAATTTTGATTCAAACATCATCTTTGACTAAACAGTGTGTCATCTGGTTACAAATATTTTGTGCAAATATTTTATACAATAACAATTAAAATTTACAGTCATATTTTTAACTTATCTATTCCTTAATACTAATAGTAATATATACCATACCTAATACTATAACAGTCCCCTTCTTAACTTATTTAACTTTATTAAAACATTTTCTCTATTTCACTCCTCTGCTTTTTTCCACTTTTCATATTTATTCTCTAACCATTGATAAAATGGTTATTCAGTTCTCTGAGCTTTTGAAAATGTGTTTAATGCTGACCATTCCAATATGCACTCTTGGACTAAAAGGCATAGATCTGCCAATTCAACCTAAGATTCTCTGCCATAAACCAAGTAAATATTTTAACTTTCAGTTCTGGGATCTCAGCCAACCTCATCATAAAAAGTAAAAAGTTTCTACTCGCGTTTCTTGTTCTATAAATTTTTATTTTCTATTCTGTCAAATTATGGTGAAGCATAAGCACTTTATTCATCACCTTATTCTTGCACAAAACATAGCTCTGCAGTTATTCTCCTGTACATTCCATCATTACTATTCCATCACTAATATTAATTTTTTACGTTGGCCAAGTTAATAATCCAACTAGAACCTAGTAAGTAAGAGAATATCAGACTTGTAAATAAAGGCAGTCCTCGATTTATGACCACAATTGAGCCCAACATTTCTGTAGCTAAGTGAGACAGTTGTTGAGTGCTCCATTTTACAACCTTTCTTGCCACCGTTGTTAAGTGAATCATTGCAGTTAAGTTAGTAACAAGGTTGTTAAGTGAATCTGGCTTCCCCATTGACTTTGCTTATCAGAAGATTGCAAAAGGAGATCACATGACCCCAGGATACTGCAACCAGCATAATATGAATCAGTTGCCAAGCATCTGAATTTTGATCATGTGACCATGAGGATGCTGCCACAGTCATGAGTGTGAAAAACAGTAAGAAGTCCCTTTTTTACTGTCGTCGTAACTTTGAATGTTGTAAGCCGAGGACTTCCTGTAGTACTTTTTAATCAGTGCAAACATTTTGATCAGATTTCAGCTGCATAATTTAAAAGAAAATTTATTTATTTCATTTGTCTTCTGACCTAAAATGTTGGAGGTATCTAGTAGGTCAAATGGTAAATCTACTGTATTTACTGTTTCTTGTTGTGTTTAAGTATCTTAACTTTTATTTTATTTAACAAGTTCTTGTCTTTTTAGATTTGGAGTAGTGTTTCTGGCCTTTTAAACCTGCGATTGTGAAATCTTTTCTGCACATATTCTGTACATATATCCACTGTGCATGCAGTCTACTGACCAGAAAGTAATCACATCCCATCAACTATGTATTTAAAGTAAGCAGGTTTTCCTGGATTAATGCTGTGTCTCATCAAGAATTAAAATAAAGGACAGCATGATTTCCTTAGAGATCTAAATACTCTGATCTTTTAAAGAATATGCTTAGAATGTTTATAATTCTTCTACTTTTCACATGCAATTTGTAACAAGTTTAAATTACATTAGTCTCTAAATTAATAAAGTGTATGTGCACATTATTTCAGGATTTCACAACAATTTATAAACAATAGACTCACAGCTTGTAGAATAACGGTACGTTCATTACAAGAAAGCTCTTAAAACGTTAATTCATTTTACCTCCTCCTTTAGGATTGCAATATGTTTCAAGCTGATTAGAACTGATTTATTTTTAATAGTATAGTTTTATTTAAGTTTGCTGTATTTTATATTTCTAAGCGCAGAGCATCATAAATTCATGTTTTAAACATTTTCATGAATCATTTTCTGCACCTTCTTTCTCCTTAACATAAAAATGCTAATATTAAATCACAATTTATGTATTCATTATGAGAATGAGTCAATTTAGTATCAAATTTGAGCATGTCACTTCCTCCTTTGCCTTGATATAGTGGTGCATACCAGATAAGAAATTATGAGGCTTACTTCCTAGCCTAACTAACAGTTTGTTACTATGGTACAGAATGCGTAAATTGGAAAGAGCAATTGGTTTAAACTACATATTGGAATTCATCATAAACACTATTAGTATTCCAGTTTAGTCTTCTTTAGTCTTCAGCTCTTCCTCGGTAGAATGCTGAGTACCTCCTGACCTGAATGTCCATCCTCCAACATTTTATTGTTCACTTTGTATTATCTGTCCATGTGGTTTTTTTAGTAAAATGCAGGAGCAGTGAACCATTACCATTGCCTTCTTTCCCACAGTATGAAATGCTGTCTTTGTCCTGTGACTTACCTGTGATTTACCTCCAGCAGTATCTTTTTATACCGTTGCTGCTTCTGGCTTTAGCCTGGCAGCTGCTGTGATGTTCACACTTTTGGGTGATCCTGTTGGGTATATATACTCTTGGCATACACTCCTAATACTCTTTACGTATCCCTTCCAGTAATACCCCACTGTCACCATGCTGAGGCAGCATAACAGGATTTGAGAGAAATAACATTGAACTAGGATACAAATCTATCATTATGCAAAAATCATAACAAAGCGAAATCCAGAATCTTTCCCAGAATCATTTCATTATATTTTTCTATGTAAACTAGAATTATTTTTCCCAATAGGTAAATGTTTATTAATGAAGTATAGGATAACACTTATAAGGTATTCTACTTAATAAGCACAACCATTTTTAAAATAAATTTTAAAAGGTATATTTTGTACCTGTGCTTTGACATGCATGCTCATTATTTTTAACTTAATATGAAAAATCCACACCTACCTTAAGTGACAGAAACATTCTGTTAATTCTTTGTGTTCTTAATTTTAATAAATGTTTCTATAAATTATGCATATCTTAATTCATGCTACATATTTGCAGTCAAATTCAAAATAAATAACTCTTATCAGCAGACACACTAATATTTTTAAAGTTTAAGATAGTGCTATTAAAGTTAATTATATCTGGTTCACTTCCATGAGCCTATTTTAAGCACTACTGAGTCTGGATATAATGTTCTTCAAATTTCAAAAAGAGTAAAAGTGAATTTAGCTCAATAAAGTGTGCCTAACACATCTTCTGCAGTGTGTCTTTTTTTTTGGGCGGGGGGGGGATCATGTTTTATTTTTCCTGAAAAATTACAGCTGTTCAGTAAAATCTGACATAGATCTAAGCTCGTAATTTACTTCTGTTTTTATCCTATTTCTTGAACCTCATAGGGATGCAGTTCTTTGGGCAGAATTGGGCAGAATTTCATGGAACATTCTGGCAACCCATATGAATCCTCTTGAATTTATGCAACCTCTTGTCTTGATCGTGTAATATGATTATGTGTGTGGTTATATTTATTATCTCTGATGGCAGAACCTATTGCTTGTTTCCTCATGTGTTTTTTTTACAAAATGCCATGGCTGGCTGGATTAAAGATTTCTTGTATTGATGTGCCTTCTGTTGCACTACAAATCTTAATACAAAGGACAACTTTGGCTCAGGGCAGATGACTGTTACAGCTGTGCTCATAAGAACAGTGTGTAATTCAGGAAGGAACGCATACAGCTTAGGTTATAGTTCTCATCTCAAGAGGCTTTAAGATATAGAGCAGGTATCTCAAGCTCCAGTAATCACAAGGGCTGTGTGAGAACTAGTTCATTAGCCTGAGGGAAGCAATACTAAAGCCCTTTAATTCATTGATATGAAAGCTTAGTGCAGGCTGGCAAAACTCATAGAGAGCAAGGTGCCACACTGATATTCGTAATAATAATTGCCACAAAGGAATAGCTGGTGTGCCGATCAGCTGTTTGGTGGCTAGTGGCATGGAGCAGAGATGAAGTTGACAATGCTGATGAGACTTGGGGCTTTGGAGGGACTAAGGAGCACATTTTTTACAGCAGATGAGTCTGCTGCATTCCTTCATGGTGGCAGTAACATTTGCTGGCAATAGATTAGTTGTTTTTAAAAAAACACAGCCAGACCATGCAGGGTTGCTTGGGGGCCACATGCTGTGCATACCAGTCTGGTGTACACGGGGAAAAATGGAGAATATGATGCTAAGCCACTAAACACAATTTAATTAAACAGAAGTCCTTTACAGTGAAACAGACCTGCTTTTTTGTTATTTCGCTTTGATCTACAGGTCAGCTTTAGGTCTTAGAGGCAGGGGGTTGGTTGGAGTTGCTGCTCTCTATGGAGTTTGTCTAGGACGGCTCTCATATCAAAAAGTGCTTAGAGAAATGAAGCAATGCCACCACAGTTGGCAGAAAGCCGATAGGCCCCAGGAGCTGAATACAGGAGTGATGCTGATGTTACTTCTGCCACCCCCAGGTTTAGAGCAGTGGCCCCCAACCTTTTGGGCACCAAGGGCCGGTTGTGTGGAGAAAGGTTTTTCTGTGGACAAGAGGGGGCGTGGTTTTCTCTGCTGTCTGGGGCCTTCTCTTGTTTGCAAGGCCGAGTTGCTGGCATTCGGTGGACCAGTGCTGGTTCACAGACTTGGGGCTGGAGACCAGTGGTGGGTTGCTACTGGTTCACACCGGTTCGTGCAAACTGTTAGCGGAAATTTGACCAAGGTTGCCAAACTGTTAGTGATGGCAGGCCGGCCACACCCCCGAACTGGTCACCATGTTCTTTGCGCACGCGCATCCCATTGCCTTGCAAGTCCAATGGGATGAGCATGGACGAAGAACATGGCAACGACGGTGGTTTTTTCTATCAGTACTTTTTGGCTGCCAGCGGAGAAAGCGGCTTTTTGGAGGCTCTTTTGCCAGCTGCTTTCCAGCAGCAGTGGCTGGCTGGAAGCTGCCGAAAACTCCAACTCTGGACCAGCTGTTGTGGAAGGTAAGCAGCCGAACGAAGAGGCGGTAGTGGGGGAGGAAGGCAGGCAAGCAGGCTTGGCCATGGGGACCGCCAGGAAGGCAGGCAAGCATGTAGGGGCCACCCGGCCAAGGGGAAGAGAGCTAGCAGCCTGCTCCCTTCCCTGGGGCCCTCTCATGCTTGCCTACCTTCCTGGCGGTCCCCCATACCTGTGCCTTCCAAGGTCGGGTCATCCATCCAGCCGATGATGGCAGACATGCCGCTTCCAGCCTGGCCTGGCCAGTGGGTGGGCAGGTGGCCCTTCGGGGAGATGGAGCTGTTGTGCTGGAGCTGACAGGGGCGGCGACAGCAGGGTGGGAAGGCAGCCACATGTCCCAGGGCTGCTGCACATGTGCACTGCATGTGAAGGGAGCCAGGCACCACACCTTTATTTGTTTGTTTGTTTGTTTGTTTATGTGTCTTATATGCCTCCCTTCTCCCGAAGGACTCAGAGCGGCTCACAAAAGTTAAAATTGACACAAAAACAACGTTAAAATTTAAAATCCCATTAAAATCCACTAAAATTATCCCAATGTAAACCTCTATAATGGGTCAGCACATTTGATGGAAGAGCCACGTCTTTGGTTCGCGGTGGAAGGTGAGAAGGTCGGGAGCTGTCCTAAGCTCGGTGGGTAAACCATTCTAGAGGGTGGGTGCTCCCACAGAGAATGCTCTCCCCCTGGGGGCCGCCAGCCGACATTGTCTGGCCGATGGCACCCTGAGGGTGCCCACTCTGTGAGAGTGAACAGGACGGTGGGAGGCAGGCAGAAGATGATCCCGCAAGTACCCCGTGCCTAAGCCATATAGGGCTTTATAGGTGAGCACCAGCACCTTGAAACGAACCCGAAGGACCACCGGCAGCCAGTGCAGCCTGTGCAGGAGAGGTGTTACCCGGGAATAACGAGAAGCTCCCGTAACAACCTGCGCAGTTGCATTCTGGACTAGCTGGAGCCTCCTGGTGCATCCCAAGGGCAGCCCCGTGTAGAGGGTGTTACAGTAATCCAAACAAGAAGTAACAAGGGCATGAGTGACTGTGGCGAGGACATCCCGATCTAGGAATGGGCGCAACTGGCGCACCAGGCGTACCTGTGCAAAGGCCCCCCTGGTTACAGCTGTCAGGTGATCTTCAAGAGACAGCCTAGAATCCAGGAGGACACCCAGATTGCGCACCCTTTTTGAGGGAGTCAAAGACTCCCCTCCTATCAGAAGAAATGGAACCTCTAGCTCACGGGATGCCGGCATCCACAGCCACTCAGTCTTGGAGGGGTTGAGTCTGAGTCTGTTCCTTCCCATCCAGGCCCACACCATCTCCAGGCAGTGGGACATCATGGAAAGGGCATCCCTGGGGTGGTCTGGGGTGGAGATATACAATTTGGTATCAGCATATTGATGGTACCTCACCCCAAAACCACGAATGATCTCACCCAGCGGCTTCATATAGATGTTATGTTCCTTTGAGGAAAAGAGGCGGCGGTGAAGCCCTGGCTGTCACCAGGAGAGGACCACGGAGGGACACACACATGTGCCCGTGCTCCTATTGCCCCCACTGCCGCTACTTTTGCTGTTGGCTTCTCAATGCTCTTAAAGTTTTAAATCTTAAAAAGCTGGAAGATTGGAGCAATGTGTTTGGCGGTGATCTAAGGAAATGTCTTCCAGCTCTTCAAGACTGACTTTAAGAGAGCTGAGAAGCTGACAGCAAAAGTAGCGGCGACAGGGGCGTGTGTGTGTGTGTGTCCCTCCACGGTCCTCCTCTCCCAGCTGACAGCCAGGGCTTTGCCGCCACCTCTTCAGAGCGGCGGTGTCTGCCTCCAAGTCCTTGCGGAGGGATACACACCCACACATCCGTTGCCCTTGCCGCCACTACTTTTGCTGTCGGCTTCTCGATGCTCTTAAAGTCGATCTTGAAGAGCTGCAAGACGTTTCCTTAGATTGCCACCAAATTCATTGTTGGGAGCATCAGGCTAGCCCCTGAATATACGAGAAGTCTTGGGCAAAATTCTTCCAAAGAATGTGGGGGTTTGCT
>JANHZT010006344.1:132504-143270 GCA_032468215.1 Stegonotus admiraltiensis
ACAAGAGTTCTACCATTACCATTACTCCTTAGGGTCCATGACAGAAACATAAAAAAAAAATACTTCCTCTCCTCTTCTTGATTATTTCCAATTCTAGCTCAAGTGATAGGAAAAATTGTAAAATTGTGTTTTTGCTGGCCCACAGTGAACATATCAGGTGGGAAAGTGTCAAATATGAAACAGTCAATGAAGAAACTCTTATAAAATAAGTATTTAAAAAAGGTCTTTCAGAGACCACATATGGAAAAGAAGGAAACGGGTTCTTGCTGTCCCAGGAAATGTGAGAAGATAAAGAAGCAGTGGTGAAATGTAAAATTTGTTATTACTGGATCTATGGGCATGGCTTCATGGGGGGAGTAATGTGACTGAGTGGGCGTGACCAACTTTTTTTTTTTTACTTTTAAAACATTTTTCTACAACCTCTTTGGCCGTTGTAAAAAAAATGCTTTTAATAGCCTCTGACAATCAGGCAACTCATCTGGGATCGTCAGAGGCTTTTAAAAGCATTTTGTCTACAACCTCTTCAGCCGTAGAAAAAAATGCTTTTAAAAGCCTGACGATCCCAGATGAGCTGCCCGGTCATCAGAGGCTTTTTTTTACTTTTAAAAGCATTAAAATAGATTGTAGAAAAAATGCTTTTAAAAATAAAAAAAAGAGCCTCTGGTGATCAAGCGACTCAGCTGGGCATGGGGGGAGGGCAGGGATTTTTGCTACTGGTTCTCCGAACCATCTGCTGTCATTGCTACTGGATTGGGTGATCCAGTCCGAATCAGGAGCATTTCATACCTGAAGCAGGGCCATAGTACATATGGTCTAGGTAGAAGAACAGGCCATCATTATGACTGACATGGAGGAAGGCTGAAATCTAGAAAGAGATTTCTTAAGCCAATTTCATTTTCAACCAAACTACATGTGGCAATTAAACAACTGAAATCTACACTTTGGAAAAGCCCTAAGCCAAAGTTGACATAGGGAAGCCTTATTTGGAGGAAGCATGCATGGGAAAATCTCAGATAAGAAAATTCCCATTTGAAAAAACCCCAAAAACAATGGTATTAAGAGCAAAAACTGGCTGAGTTAGAATCAGTCAGCCAGATGTATCCCACTGGGTTTAAGACAAAATAATTGGAGTTGCCAAAGGAAGGTAGGACATAGACATGATAAATCAGTTTGTATTTTTTTCTCTAAATAAAATAAAATAGTTTTACAGATATTTCTTGCTCTTCTCATTTTAGCCAATGGGGAAAACATTCATGAATTCAGAAAAATAGTGAGGTGAGGCACAGATACCTCATAAAGCATAATATCAGTTCAGCCTTACTACTTAACCCATAAAGGAGATTCTAAAATGAATATATTTTATGTTCAAATATGTGTTTGATATAGTGAATCTTGAATACATTTTACATCTGATGTTTCTGTTATTTATTTATCTTATGTAGAATATCACCATTCATCAGAATCAGGGAATTATGCCAGTTTTCATAACAACTACATTTCACATCCTGGCTCAATACTTGGCTATTTATTAATACATGGAACCATCAGACTGCACATTTCTGACATTTATTTTCAGAATAGTGTTCCTTTTATATTTGCATACTACAAAGATAGAATAAAATAAACCTTGAATCTATGACAAATGTCTATATCTTCCCATAAATTAAACTGAAAGGTCAGAATGATCTTGCAGTGTCTTTTGTTTCCTATTGATTCTCACTTATTTGCCACCTCATTTTGATCTTGTCAGCCTTTCTAGATAGTTCAGAGAAGAACGAACCACCAACTAAAACCAAGAATACTTAATTTAATTAATTAATTAATTTATTTATTTGTCAAGCATTTATAAGATAACAGATAAAAGTATAAACAAGATTATGAATACATGAAATGGATACAAATAAAAAGGGACATTAGGACAGGGATGGTAGGCACATTGGTGCACTTATGCACACTCCTTACAGACCTCTTAGGAATGGAGTGAGGTCAACAGAAGACAGTTTAAGGTTAAAGTTTTGGGGGTTTGGGGAAGAAACCACAGAGTCAGGTAGTGCATTCTAGGCATTGACCACTCTGTTGCTGAAGTCGTATTTTCTGCTAATATGTTTGGAGCAGTTTACCTTAAGTTTGTATCTATTGTGTGTTTGTGTATTGTTGTGGTTGAAGCTGAAGTAGTCATTGACATTGGTAGGACATTGTAGCAGATAATTTTATGTAATATGCTTAGGTCAGACTGAAGGCAGTGTAGTTCTAAGTTGTCTAAGCCCAAAATTTCAAGTCTGGTGGCATAAGGTATTCTATTGCGACCAGAGGAGTGGAGGAGTCTTCTCATGAAATATCTCTGGACTGTCTCAATTGTATTAATGTCCAATATGCAGTGCAGGTTCCAGACAGATGAGCTGTATTCGAGAATTGGTCTAGCAAATTTTTTGAATGCTCTAGTTAGTAGTACAATATTATTAGAGAAGAAGCTACACAAGATTAGGTTAACAACTCTTAATGCCTTTTTAGCAATGTTGTTACAGTGGGCTGTGGCACTTAGATCTTTAGAGATGAGTACTCCAAGGTCCTTGACAGAGTGAGGGTTGTCTACAAGGTAATGTCCATCTGAATGTTTGTATTTTATGTTCTGATTTTTTTTGCCAATGTGTAAGAGAGAGCATTTGTTGGTTGAGATTTGAAGTTGCCACTTGTTTGACCAATCTGACACAGTCAAAGTCTTTATGAAGGGTAGTTGCATTGTTTGTGGTGTTGAATAGTTTTACATCATCAGCGAAGAGAGCACAGTTGCTTTTAATATGATCACAAATGTCATTTATGTAAAGTATAAAGAATGTTGATCCTAAAATGCTACCTTGGGGAACACAGCTGTTAACAGGTACAGGATTTGATAGAACACTTCCTATTTTGACCACTTGTTGCCTGTTTGGCAGGAAGGCAGCTATCCATTTATTCAGGAGTCCAGAAATGCCATAAGAAGTAGTTTGTCGTGTACCACTGAATCATGTACCATACTAATATTATTGTAATTAATACAATTAT
Source organism: Stegonotus admiraltiensis (assembly GCA_032468215.1). NCBI lineage: Eukaryota > Metazoa > Chordata > Lepidosauria > Squamata > Colubridae > Stegonotus > Stegonotus admiraltiensis. The sequence continues at coordinate 135,547 of JANHZT010006344.1, forward strand.
TATTGTAATCTTATAGTATCAGAATATTGCAAGCCTGAAAGTGCTTTTCCCTTTCCCTGCCTTTACACCCAAGAAAACCAGTGAAGGTCTGAGATGCTTTCTCCACCCCACCCCACATTGCTGCTTTGGACTGGATGAAATTTCTCTTATCAGAACATTGTTTAGATTATAGTTCATCTGCCTCTCAAACTTATTTTCACAGCCCACTAGAGACCTTTTTTAATTGTTTCTAGTTAGGGACTGGCATGTATCCCCTGACTAAAGCTTTCCAATGTCTACCTGTCAGGTTTATTTTTAGAGCTGATGAAGAAGCAGGGAGAATAGCAAAAGGTGTAACTGGGGGAAAAAATGTAGAGTGAGTTGTGTAATGCCATTGCATTTGAAAGAATTTGAAGTATCACAACCTCTCCCTTTTTGAGATTAACAGCCTCAGAAATTCAAGCCTTCCTTTTTTAATCAAATTTTTTAAAATAGTAATATTACAATATTACTTAGTAGACTATGAGAGTTTCTATCTAATTTTCTGATGCCATATGGTAGTTTCTCCCCTAAAAGAAATGAATTCTAGAACCAAGCCTATCAGTAGGAGTCTAACCACAAGTATAGATTCTAGAAAATCTTGCATAAAACCTTTCTTTTTATTATTTATTTTATTTATTATTACTTTATTTGTACCTGTGATTTATTATACTTGATGGGAAAGGCATGTTTAAGTTGTCGTTTTGAAGATCATAGTTTTATGTACGCATATTTTAAGTGTACACACTTCCAACTTCAATCACTTCTGGTTGTTGAAGGAACTTGTGTAAAAGTAAAACCTTTTTTAAAAATATGAATAGCAACAAGAAACAAAAATATGGAAAAGTCAACAAGAAAGAAAGAAAGCAGAATAGTCACCCATTTCATTCAGCTTTATTCAGACTGATGTGTTCCTATCTATCTTAGATAGGTCAGAAGTTGATAATAAGCATAAGAATGAAAAGAGAGGGATTTGTCTGCACGTTCTCACTCTTCTATATTTTAACCTTCACATGTATATAGAAGAAGAATGGAGAGCTAAGACTTCTCTAAATACTTATCTGCATGTACTCTGCCTTATGATATGTATGTATCCCACTCACAGGCTGCTGTTGCCTAAATCAAATATTAGAAGAGAGTCTGAGCTGTCAAATAGCCACCTCTGCCTGCTTCAGACGATGCCAGCATGTGCTTTGATTGCCTGACAAACTCAACTGTCTTTCTCAGCAAAGCTTTAGTCACTTTTGTGATGAGATACTTTTAATTCAGCTCTGTTCTGCTTTCACACCATACCATGGTCTTTACTGTCTGTTCTTTCCTGGCCTTCATATCTGGCTGCAAGTATTTTGTAGCATAATCTTACCTTGAGGGCTATGACTGTTCCTTTGTGGAGAGGATTATATGCAGTTCCCATTAATACTAATGGAGTTACATGCATCAGTAACTCCAGAGACCATAAAATGTAAGCATGTCATATTCCTCCAAAGCGTAATCCCACTGAATGGTGATAGTCCATTAGTGTTGATCACAGCAAATTGTATTGAGAGAAAGGCAGCTCTTTTGCAAGGTGCTCAAATTCCTTCATGCATTTTTATCTTCTTTTGCAGTTCCTGCTTATTTTAGGATGTGCATAATTTAGAACCTTTTTCTTCTTCTTCAAACAATCAACTGTTGTGTAAAATGTATGAATGATGAGGAATGCTCAGTTTGGGACAAATTTATGCCCCAATAACTTGGTCTAATACTCTCCTTTTCTGCTCTAGCTCAGTAAAATCAATAAAGGACTGAAGAACATATAAATGTTTAACAATCCTTTAAACAGGCCAAACAATAAAGCAATCTTTCAATGAAAAGGTGGTTACAAAAATGATTGAAGAGAGCAATGGAAACAACTAATGAGACACTCAATGGAAACATATAATGGAACATCTGGTATTATGATCTCTTGAAGCCTTCAAGTTCCTCTAATTGCTGAAGGAGAAGTGACATTTGCTGCTATTTAAAAGTTGTTTCGGCATACCCCCACACTCAAGGCTCTCTTCATGCTTTCTACAATATGCTGAGATGCTAGATTTTATTCCAGAATTTCCAGATACACTTTAGCTGAAGAACTATTTCTAATGCTAGCCAACTCGATCCATCTATTCTGGATCAAAAATATCATATCTAAGAATGTAGAAAGGCAGCTTTCTACATTCTCATATTCTCATCTGCTGTAGTTTCTGAATAACCATTGAAAACAGACCCTTGATTATATGATATTTTCCCCTCTTATAATGGTCTACTTGGGACCCCCTATTTAATGGAATATGAAGAAAAGTATGTTAGCTTACAGAGGTTAGATATCCTAGGTTACACAGAATAGTGTGAACATACTTGAGATCAGTAGTGGGTTCCACTTACCTTCACTACCATTTCGGAACTGGGAGCACGCCAGGGCGTGTGCTCGCTTCGCTCACATGCAGTGCTTCTGCAAACGCGCAGAACCTTCTGCACATGTGCAGAGCATCCATGATGACATCCGGGTGGGTGGGTGGAGCCAGTTCACCAAACTGGGGCAAACCAGTAGAAACCCACTACTGCTTGAGATATAACTGAACTTTAGTTGTGCTTGCAGTATAGTGATGAATATATGCCAGAAGTAACTGATATTCTCCTTACTGATAGGTGGTAACACTATATGAGAATGGATATGATAAAGACTCTTAACATACTCTATATTTTCTCCAACTCACTGGGAAAAAAAGATAATGAAGGCAACATGAGAACTTATTTAATTTAATTTAATTTAATAATTGGATGTATATGCCACCCTATCTCCATAGGACTCAGGGCGGGTCACAACAGTGAAGGTACTTAATCTAACAAATATATATTAAAACCTATTAAAACATATTAAGCATAATATACTAAAAATGATATAAAATTCAATTAAAAGTTAATTAAAATACAGTTAAAATCCACATCAGTCCAGGCTAGGGTGTTTAAACAACCATGTTTTTAGTTCACGGCGGAAGATGCAGAGGTCAGGGACCAACTGGAGCCCTACGGGAAGTTGATTCTAACTAGTGACAAGCTTAGCAGGAAATGTGCAATATTCTCAATCAATATGATCTAGGAGGGGTAAAAAAATTCTACTAGAATGATTAGAAACAAAAAAAAATAGAATTATAGAGTGCTACAGAAGCACAAAGAGAATGAATGTATGAAAAAAAATGTTTGGTGCAATGATGAAATGAAAGAGGCTGTGAATGTGAAAAAATGCATGTATGGGAATGATCCCTGTGAAAAATAAAAGAAAGAGAAACATCCTGTATAATGCCTATACAGAAAAAGATAGTTGCAGAGAATTTAGTTAAAAAGAAGTGGTTAAGATTAAAAAGGCAGAGAAAACGCAAAGAGATTTTGAGGGAATTAAAAATAATTATTTTGGAAGTAATGATGAGCAGTAAGTAAGGCGCCTCTAGCAGATTGAATGGTATTAAAAATAAAAGCGATGAAATGACTTGGGACAAAGCAAGTGAGCAGATGCTGGTGTGCGATCTGTATAAGAATGATACTGATATCTGAAGACTAGAACTGAAGCAAAGGCTATAAATGTTCAGGTCTGAGGGGACAAAAAGGAAGAAAAGCAATTCATAAATGCAGCTGAGAAAGTTGAAAAACAATAAAGCTGCAGATGTAGATGGAAAAGACTGGAAAATGTTAAACTAGGGTCATTATTTGCTTACAGAGTAGCTACGCAACTTGGTTTGCTTGTTTCTGTTAGCCCTGTGAGGTAATCCAGACCAGAAGCATAACTAGGAATATTGATTCTATCTCTTGTAATCTCACATGAACACAATCTAACAAGTTTACCCCCTTTTGCTTTTACTCACCAAAAGACTAGGGAGGGTCCATTCTGAAATACTTTCCTAAGCTCTTTCTTAGGGAAACATTTGATCTGTGGGTGCAGGAAGTTTTTGAATTTTTAACTCTATATATCAGAATCAGAAGGCATTATTGAAGAGGAACATGCCCCACTAAATAAAAGTGACTTACATGTTGAATGAAAAATAGTGGTTTACAAAGAAGAGATAGAAATGGTTTTACAAATGAAAAATGATAACTTCAAAATGGAAAAATATATACAAATAACAAATCAGTTGAACGATCTAGATTATTTCTTTAGATTGGATTACAAGAGAGATTTGTTAGAATTGCCATGCTGACAGTACACAAGGAGCCTGACAAAGATGATGGTAAGAATTTTAAGTGAAGAGACAAAGAATTGGAGAAGGTAGATGCTAGACTTTTCCTTAATGAATTAAGATTGTTTGCAGAAAGAAGAAAGAATTCAGTATTGACTTATTTGATCAAGGTTAAAATAATGGGTTGCTATTTTAAGAGATGTAGAGGCTTTTCTGATTAGGACTGAATCATTGTGGTAATTTTGGGAATATTTAAATGAAAAGGAAGGATTTAGATTGGGTGTAATAGATATATTTTGCATTATTTATATTTCTGATAACCCTTACTGATTTTTTTCTGTTTAAAAGAGTGGGATAAAGTTCTAGAGATGAATTTAAAAAATGAAGTGAAGTATGGAATAAAGAGATGTTTGGCTGTATTTTAAGAGAGAGTGATAAGTTGTTAACATTGATTATACTTGATAGGAATGAACAGGATGGTTTCTTTTTATATTTTTCTTTTTTTTCCCCTTCTTTTTTCTTTTGTCTGCACTTTAAAAAAATTTTTTTAAATATATTTCTCTGTTTTTGTAGTTGTATACATTTTACTTGTATAATATAATCTTTAATAATTTTTTAAAAGTGTTATAAAATGAAGTTTTTGCTGGTTACAAGGATAATGCAAATAAGCACTTCCTATTGTACGCACTTTCTATTACACTGTATCTGCTAAACCCTTGGGGCATGGATAAGATTGCAAGTACCAGTTGCAGCCTTAATGCTACTTAATACACAGGGCAGTTACAATGTGCTTTGTAACCCCGGAATCTTTTCCGCTTCATCAAAAAGTAAATATTTGTTGAGGTGGGAATCTGTGTTATTGCATGGAAGATTTTCAGAGCTTCAGCATGAAGATATTGTAAGTGTTTGGAGAGTTATATACTAACATCTATTTGCTCAATACTTCACCTTTCTTGGCAGGATGAAAAGTTAGATCCTGAAAGTGATATATGATTCACTGAAAGAGGTAGTGCTCCTAGGTGGTTTGGAGATAGCTGGAAAACAAATAAAACAAAATGAAATACAGCTTCCCAGGACTCAAGCAGTGACCAAATATTGCCTTTTTCAGTGAGATGAAGGAGATACTCCATAATACCTTTAATAATACATTATCTGCCTTCTGGTTTCTGCCTCTAGTTGAAATTGAAATTGTCTTAATTACCCTGAAAGATGATTTACACCAGGATAAATTCTGGGGTAGTGTAACCATTTTCATTTTAGTTGAAAACTCATTTCACTTCAGTATGTTCGACCACAGTGTTCTTCTAAGCTTTCCATCTGGGTTGGGAGTAATATAGTGTAATTATTTTCATTTTATTTGAAATCTCATTACATTGCAGTATGTTTAATGATGGTATTCTTCTAAGCTTTCTGTCTGGTTGAAAGTACTGCATTCTGAAAATGCATTTGCAATATAGCAAGTTCCTGAACTTATTACTGTAAGTCCTCCAATTTTACATCTGTGTGAAACCACTAGAAATTTATACTGTAATGCTCAATTGTATTTTTCCTTTTATATAACTTAATGCTAATAGATCATATAAAATACATGGCTAGAGAGAATCTAGTTTCTGACAGATGAAATCTGCAGGTGACAAATTTCTTCTCCTTCCCAACCATATTGCATGCACCTCAAAAGTGTATTAGAAGAACCTTCCATGACATATTTGGAGTGCATATGGAAGATATTCAGGGGGATTAAACCGAGCAAAATTTCCATTACATCAATGTTGGATGCAGTCCTAGAATTTTAACTGGACTTTGCTAATCTGCTCAGATTTCACCAGGTTTAAAAGATTTTTCTATCAAAGGACAAATCAAAAATTTGGATCTTTTACCAAAACTTTTTTAAAGGGGCTCTTGCTTTGTACCAATTAAATCTCATGTCTTTCCTCAAACGTGTAATGGCTGAATTTATAATTATTCTACAATTGCTGTTTTATTTTGGGTAAGAATTCTATTGTACATTTTTGAGTATTTTTATCAGTTTGGAAAATCAGCTAATTGTTATTTGCCATGTATTGGTAAAGGTAAAGGTTTCCCTGTCCAGTTGTGCCCAACTTTAGGGCACTGTGCTCATTTCTATTTCTTGGCCCTTAGGAGCCAGCATTGTCCAAATACATTTTCTGTGATCATGTAGCCAGCATGTCTATATGCCAAAGTGCATAGAATGCTGTTACTTTTCCACCAAAGTGGTACCTATTAATCTACTCGCATCTACATGCTTTCAAACTGCTAGGTGGGCTGGACCTAGGGCAGGAATGGGAACTCACACCATCATGTGGAGCTCAGGTCTCAAACTTGGGTTGTCAGCTTTCCAGCTGACAAGCTCAGCATCTTAAAACACTGACTCATCATACCTCCTCTCATGTATTAGTTCTATGATGAAAATCAAAATGGCAGGAAAACAGCATAGTCATTACCGGGTTTTTTAAAACATGAGAACTGTACTGGCTTCCTAATTTAATATAGAAGCAGTTTCTATGTTTCTGATCTAATTTTGTGTCTGTAATGTTATATTCATGTCTTATTACTGTTTGGAAAATTATTTCTTCTATAATGTAGATATTTCCTTCTGTATCTGTAAAAATCTATTGTAAAATCTATTCATTAACTGAGTAGTTAAAATATATTTTCTTCCTGGAAACAAACTGACATAATATGAAAAAATGTGAAGCTTCCCCCCCACTAATGAGGACATTATCACTGATGACATTTTTAGCAAATAAAAAGGAAAGAAATGGTAGTTTTGAGAAGCTGCTGAGATTTCCACTAATAACATAGCATCTCTTGGAATTTAATGAAAGTTCCTATTATTAAAACAAGATGAGCCAAGAAACTAATGAAAGCTATAAATTGTATGTTACTGTATAATGCACTGAACATTGTTAACATTGCATGTTAGAATATTGGGAGAAAATATCCAGGAGTATATTAACAAAGGTATATTGGTGTACTCAATTTTGCCTATTTTCTAGAATAGGATTGTATATGTTTTGGCAGAGTCCAAAAATGTGACTCTACAGATGCAAGAAAGAATATTGAAGTTTGTTTATTTATTTATTTATTTTATTTGTTTGCTGCCCATCTAGCCACCAAGTTGACACCACGTCAGGGGAAAAATGGCTTGGAAACTTGATAGTTATTTACATGGAACTGCAGGTAGGACAAAAAGGTAGGAAAAAAATCAAGATGGTGCCACAGCTAAGCAACTGTTTCTACCTGTTCCATTTCATCCAATAGGAAAGGTATTTGTAAATTAATTTCATCTTGAATGATCCAGAAACTGGATCTTTTGGGTTGCTGCCCAAAAGGTAATATTGATCCCAAAGCAGGGGTGAAATCCAGCAGGTTCTGACAGGTTCTGAAGAACCGGTAGCGTAAATTTTGAGTAGTTCATAGAACAGGCAAATACCACCTCTGGCTGGCCCCAGAGTGGGGTGGGAATGGAGATTTTGCAATATCCTTCCCCCAGGA
>JANHZT010006344.1:183128-195071 GCA_032468215.1 Stegonotus admiraltiensis
CTGGCTGTACACTGCCCTGAGTCCTTCGGGAGGAGGGCGGTATATAAATTTAATAATAAATAAAATAAATAAATAAAAAATGTTCAATGTTGCACCAGTCATGTGAAACAACTCTCAGTAAGAATTCACCTGGCCTGTTACATCATATCCAAGGATTTTTTTTTATACAGTGACATAATTCTTAATGTTACGGTCCATTATTTTTAGCTGCTGATAGTGTATAACACCTTCTTATTATGATTTGAAATACATAATATTAGAATATATTTTTAATATTAGAATACATAGTACAACATTTAACCATTAGTTTGGTTTTAATTAATATTACATATTATTGTCTCAAAGATAAAATGTATAGTATTATAGTTTTGAGTTCCCTAGTAACTTCATTATTTTTATGTTCTAAGTAACTGACTCACAATTTTACAGCTATTCTTGCATAATTTATAGGCATGGGTCATTATTAAATTACAGCTGTTAAGCCTACAGATATTTTTTTAGTCCATATGTTGTTTATCTTATGCTGGTCCAAGATTTAAATAAAGCTATTACTTGATTACTAAAAATACAAGGAATGTAATAAAAACAGAGAAGTTCTAACTAAACCATTTTTACAGATCTAAGGTTGACATTTGAAAGAAGAAATTACTGACCTTATCAAACTGAATTGCTTACTGGACAAACACAGAGCCTGATTCCCTATCACAGCATGGAAAGTTTCAAATAAGGCTTTGACTCACATATGCAGGTTTATGTGGATAGTAATACTGAAGATTCCAGATGGCAAAAATTAAAAATGGTATTTACACATTATTTTTCCAAACTTATGTTGAATCTTTTATTATTCTGAATCCAATTTGTTGCATTATATTGTGATTGTAAAGGCAATGTTATAATGCTGTTTATGAAGCATGGCTCTGATCTTTTACATGTTTGTGTACTCTCATCAAATGAAAGGAATGCCAGGGAACATTTGTCTAGTGATTTCAATAGCTAAACAGGATATGTACCATGTTTTCCCCAAAATAAGACCCTGTCTTATATTTTTCTGAACCCTGAAATAAGCGCTTGGCCTTATTGCCATGCACTAAAAAGCCCGATTGGGCTTATTATCAGGGGATGTCTTATTTTGGGGAAAACGGGGTACAGTACATGTTCAGTGCATTATTTGAAGATTGAATGGATTATTCCCAATTATATTTTGACTCAGGTCTCATGTACTGTTTTTTCCAAAATGATCCTTGATTCCCTGCTTGGAACTGATGTCTAACTGAGGCATTTCCTCTACTTCTCTTGAGAAGGTCAGTTCTTTTTATAAACATTTTCTTTTAGATTATAGTTTAATGTAAATGTTAAACCCTTCATCCACGTGTTTTCCTTTTGTTCAAGCATTATATTATACCCCAAATTCCTTGCCCATTGAATCATGAAAAGCTTCACATATCCATTCTCCAAATTCAAATTTAAAAACAATTGATAACCTTGGCAATAACATATTCATCGTTACCACATAGTACAAATTCCATTTTTTATAAAATGATGTACCGTGGGTATTTAACACCTGAGAAAGGGTCAAAGAAGCACAAAAGTATTTCAAATGTATGTAAATGTAAAGGAGGAATTTTTTAATATTTTAATGCAGAAGTTTCTTAAAGTAAATATAAAAATTAAACCAGAGACCTTTATTGTAGGTTTAATAGACAAAGAACTTGGGGAAAAAATTGGATCCTTGTTATTATACATGTTGACAATAGCAAGAATGCCTTATGCACAAAAATGGAAAGATACTGCAATTCCCACAATGGATGAATGGTTGGAAAACTAATGGAACTAGCAGAGATGGCCAAATTAATAGCTCCCATCAAAGAAAAGAACATACACCTTTCTTGATCCTATTTGTTGAAACAGATGCATGGATTTGTATCATAGCATTCTGGCTGAAATTATTAATCTCCCCACCCCCTACCCCCAAAGGTTTGAGTTATTTGCTTATTGAGGAGAGTTAAGAATCAGTATGGACCAGACAATTTTACAAAAATTCTAACATTTTGACTTTTCTTGGGAGGTATTTTTTAATGATGGGTTATGAGCCCCCATTTAGTGTTAAAGACATTGAAGTTCAATAGCAAACTGGTCAGCATTACTCAATGATGCTTTTCTGAGAAGTCAATCTCCAATTTTCAAACCAACAAGACTTTTACATCATACAACCGTTCCCAAGTTCTGAAGAGAACTAACTTTAGTGTGCTTCAACACTCTCCCACATCAGTTTTAGAGGACAGTTATAAAAATGTCCATTATGAGTGAAGACTATGTCCCTGCAGACACAGAGATACAGAAACTACAACTCATGGAAGGCTATATTGTACCCTTATAAGGATCCTAGGATTTACCTTCCAACTGATAAACTACCTGGTAAAACACCCAGGAAATTCTGGTATATTTTATATAAAGTTATTTTACTCTGACCTCCTACCAATAAATCCACCATCAATTTATATTTTTATTCCTATTTTATTTTTAACATGTTTTATATAAATTCCGGTCTGTTGCAATATTTTTTTTCCAATTCAGGTCAACCATTTCTGATTCAATTCAATCATTTCTTGGAGACTGCCTGTATCAAGATCCTGCAGTTTTCTTGGTTATGTTTTTCAGAGATGATTTGCCATTGCCTCTTTCCTAGGGCTGAGAGAAAATGACAGGCCCAATGTCACCAGCTGACTGGGTTCCAAAGGTGACACTAGAACTCATGATCTCCCAGTTTCTAGCCAGATGCCTTAACCACTACATTTATCATCCTGCTTGTTATATCAACTGTACCTTAAATATAAGAACTAGCTACTGATGATAAAGATGAAGATGGTATAAGGAAGTAACTTTGAGATGGAATGGCTACTTAGAAGTTAAGAGGTGAAACACATTTCTCAGAGCTATTTTAAAAATGTTTTTCCTGGCAAACAGATTTCACTTAAATCATAGCTCTCAGGCATAACTGTCAGTGCTGATAAAGTAGCCAGTTTATTGATGCCATGAAAGCCAGCTCAAGCATTGACAAAGTAAGACAAAGTAAAACAAATCACTGCAGGAACAGAGACAATAACATTTCTGTGACAGCCTTATCAGTAAAAGGTTCATTTTTCAAACATTCTCAGACTGTCACTCGAAGGTCAACAAGGCAAATTAAAAACATTTCCATCTCATGATAGTATTTCTTGATTCTGTGCTATTCTCCTTGGTAGACACAGTTGGGTTCCATGGATCATAGCTAGATAGTTTTTTTTAGAATTGCATTATTATACCACCAATATTTAATTACACTCATCACCAAGTAGCACTTTACGGGAACAAAGAGTCCTAGTAGATTAAAAAGTAATTTTATTATTTGAATGCTGGCATGCACAAACCAATTTCCATTCTACACTGAGATTAAATATAATTGGCAAAAAATTGACAGTACATATTAATTAGAACATATCACTTATATAGTTTATTATGATACCTGGGGATCCATTTGCATTTGCAATGGTGGCAAATATCTGTAGCTCAGGTGCAGGATGAGGATGGAGGTTCGTTCTCCAAGCTTGTGGTTGGTTTCCAAATGTTTCATTTAGAAGAGCTTTGTATGGTCAGTAGGTCTTGTGATAGTGAGGTCACATCAGGTGAGGGTCACATCAGGTCAGAGTATTGTGATGGGTCTTGTGATGGATCAAGTGTGGGTTTTATTAAGTGAAGTTCTTGTGATGGATCAAGTGTGGGTTTTATCAAGTGAGGGTCTTGTGATGGGTCAATTGTGGGTCACAAGTGAGGGTTTTGTGGTGGGTCTTATGATGGAAGGTCACATTAGGGTCATTGGGAGGTGAAGTGCTGGTGGGGGAGGGTTGCATGGGTTGGTTGAGGGTCAGTGCTGTCTCTGGTTGGCTGTGTGGTTGAATTGAGTTCTTGAGGGGTTTGTAGGCTGGTTGTAGGTCGATGTGTCTGTTAATGGAATTGCTTGGAGTGCCAGGCTTTGATAAACTTGTGAGTATGGTGAGTGGTAGTGTAGTCAATTATTCTTGTACATCTCCAATTGAATTGGTGCTATTCGGTGTCAGTGTAGATAGAGATTAGGGATTTAGGATCATGGTGATTGACTACCAACTGGTGTTCATGGATACGGATTTTCAATTGACATGATGGTTCTCCCACATAGAATCAGTTGCAATTATTTCAGTTGATTTTGTAATTTATGTTGTTTCTTTCATCCTTCTGTATCTTGTCTTTGGTTCTGGATAATTCCTGGTGGAGTGTGTGGCTATGGGTTTGTGGGCTACTGCTATTCCTAGAGGTTGAAGAATTCTGACTGTCATTTCTGACACCCCCTTTGTGTATGGTGGGGTTAGTTTTTGTGTGGTGGTTGGCTGTGTGGTGCGTTGAGGTTTGGCTACTGTGTGTCAGAATACAAAGTTTTTTGAATAACCATTGCAGAAAAAGATGTCAAACAGCCATTTCACTTCTGTTTTTCTTAGTGCTGTGGTGCTGCAGTGTGTCCTGGACTTTTTGAAGAGAGTCTAGATGCAGCTTCCTTTGTTTCCAGTTCTCCATTGTCTAATCTTCTTATGTCAAGGAACAGTAGTCTTTTATCTGTTTCTTCATCACATGTAAATTTGATCCTGGGAATATTTGTTTGTTTGTTTGTTTGTTTGTTTGTTTGTTTAAATTTCTATACCACCCTTCTCCCAGTGGGAATCAGGGCAGTGAACAGCCAAAATAAAAACATAAAATACAAAAGTTAAAAAACAATTTAAAAAAGTATTAAATAACCTTGGCCCCACAGTTTAAAACACCCAGATAAAATTCCAATTAAAACGAACAGAAGGGATCAGGCCAACCCAGCTAGATGGAACAGATGTGTTTTCAGGGCCCGACGAAAAGCACGGAGGTCCGGGATCGTACATATCTCTGGGGACAGGTCATTCCAGAGGGTGGGTGCCGCCACAGAGAAGGCTCTCCCCCTGGGGGTCGCCAGCCACCATTGTCTGGCCGATGGCACCCTGAGGAGCCCCTCTCTGTGGGAGCATACTGGCCGGTGGGAGGTTATCGGTGGCAGAAGGCGGTCCTATAAATAACCAGGTCCTAAGCCATGGAGCACTTTAAAGGTGGTAACTAACACCTTGAAGCTCACTCAGAAGACCACCGGGAGCCAGTGCAGCTCACACAGGAGAGGTGTCACATGGGAGTGCCACGTCGCTCCCATAATCCCCCGTGCCCACACGGCTGCATTCTGGACCAGCTGGAGCCTCCGGGTGCACCTCAAGGGGAGCCCCATGTAGCATAGCCTCAATATGCTATTGAGTAGGTGGTGTGTTTCTTTAATTTAACAACAACAACAAGAACAAGAACGACAACTTTATTTGGGAGCATTTGATGATGATGAACATATCATCAACATAGTGGGTCCAAAATTTTGGTTGTATGGTGGGTAGGGCTATGGATTTGAGTCATTGCATAACTGCTAATGCTATTAGACCTGATATTGGGGATCCCGTTGGGGTACCTTGTACTGTACTTGCTTAGCTTATAGATGTTCCCATTGTACTTAAAGTATGTGTTGAGGGATAGACCCAGAAATGTCATGATAGTTTCTGTGGACATGGAGTGTTCTGTGGCAGCAGCATCCTTATAGTTATGGTGCTTAATGAGTGTTGTGGTCCACTGGCGGCTTGCGGAGCTGGCAGCAGAGTTGGACAGTGAGAAGGTTGGGGAGGAACATGGGCCAGTCCTAGAGCCTGGGGAAAGCTTGAATGAGGGCTCTGCATTGGACGCAGAGAAAGGGCCATCTGGGAGGTACGTGCTGCCTCCAGAGCCTCCAGAGTCAGACCTCAGCGAAGCAGACGAACAGGGGGATCCTGTTCCCAGTGCACGCATGCACAGAGCTGCCAGAAGGTAAGAACAGTTAAAACAAAAGGGACAACTTGGGAGTAGGGCTTGGAGATGATTGGCCCCTCACATAAGAATTAAAAGAGGAGCAAAGGCACGTGGGCCTTTGCAAGAAGCAACGTTGTTAATTCCTGCTGCTTTTTCAACCTTTCTGGAAAACATTTTAAAAGATCTGTCCAATTATATCTTTTTCAATGAAGAACCATTCCAATTAGCAATATAGAAAATATTTAATCAACAGATCTTCATTAAAAATCTGAGTCCACTCATAATATAGAACACAGTTTTCAGGCCTACTTCCAGGAACTGACAGGGCTTGATTCACAAATATGCAGGATGCTCAATACTGTGTTTGTGGCTACTAAGATTTTGTAGTGAAAACAGTATGATCTACAAAGAGCAACTCACTTCAGTGGCAAGCAATACTTAAGCTTTTATAAAGAATACAAGTCCATGTATCTGTCATTCATCCCTGCCTTTTTCTATTAGAGCATTCTGGTAATGTTGGTTTCACATTTTGATAATTTAGTTGTCATCTACCGGAAACACTGCCCTTTTTCTTCTTGCCATTAAACAAGGATTTCTTCACATTTCTTCACTTTTCTGTGGTGAAATCCAGGGGAACCTGTTGTGTGTATGATTGGGGCTCCTCTTGGATAAGAGCCAGAAGCAGTTTGAAGGAGATTTAAGCCCCACTTGCCTCCTGGTGAGACATGGAATATTGGGTAGAAATGGTAGAAAGAGCTGGGCTCTCAGTTCATGGGCTAGTGATAGTTTGCCCACTGGATGGTAAGAAAAGAATATGTTGAATGTTCTCCCTGCTTTGTGGACCACTGAGAGATTTCTTTGTAGATGTAGGAAACCCTTTTAACTGTTTCAATAACCTGCTAAAACATATTTCCATCTTTGGAACTTGGAGTTGCAACCACGATAGTGATGGTAGATAGAATATCTAGCATTAGGAGCCTGGCAGGCCATTCTAGGAGGAGTGGGATTATAAACTTAAGGCTTTTCCCTGTTCTGGAGGGTTTTGGAAAAAGATTCTGCCTCCTCAATGAACATGTCTTGTTTTCTGTAATGGCAGATTAGTCCAAAGTGAAATAAATAATTTACAATTTGATTGTGGATGATCAAGACGACTTGGCTTGTGTAATGGAGATCTGGATAAAGGAAGTAGGATCTTATGAGCCAATGTTGCCCCTGTGGGATACTTTGTAATAGAGCAAGCCAAGGTAGTATGCTGCTGAAAGGTAATATGGCTATGATCCATAAGAATATTTTCTGCTTACTAGAATAATAGGGAATTAACTTGTCCATATTAAATATGTGTATCTCAGTTGCAGGGTGAAGTTTAGATTGGAAACTTAACTACCATTTTGTTGCTGGATGGAGTCCCTGACTGAGGAGACAGTCCTTGTTATAGATTTTATATGGAGCCATCTTGGTTTATACTGTTGGGGGGGAATTTCAGTATTCACTTTGGACATGGTTGATCTTAGTGGTTCATAGTAGCAATGATAAATATGGATCTACTTCACCTGATCAGAAAATCAACACTTGATGCAAGTCATATGTTCAACTTGGCTAACTTGCTTGACTAAGGGAAGATTTTCAGAGAAAGAGGATAACTCAAGTTTCCCCACAATCCTGAATCACCACCTCCTTAAGATTGGACTAGTAGCTACACATCACCTTGTAGCATTTGTGTATGTTAGGATGATCCACCCCAAAATGTCCGTAGATGCAACTGGATGCCAAGATACCTTACCGTGATTTTGCCAATGTCCATGTTGCTATTGCTAGGACAATTGACATCATTATTCTGTAGCCTTTCCAACCTATCTCAAAGATGGATAAACTGTGAAAGCCAAGGCAGTGAAGGTACATGGTCAAAGCAAAAGTGAAAGAAGACCGAAACTGAATCTAATAAGGCACAACACAAAGACACTTTGAATGGTCTTTACATGTAGCAAATAAACTCCCCCCCCCCATTTATTACATCCACAAATTCATGCACTGCTGAACTGTTTCAGATTGTGAAATGGCTGATTTGTAATCCCCACCTCCTTTTCTTCCTAGAGTTCTATTACTGAGTCCCCTGAGTCTTGTTTCAACACTTTCAGTGAATTTCTTTATAAGAATGAGTTTGCCCTTGTGGTTCAGAAGAAATTGAAACAAGTGGCCATACTACTGATTACTAGTGATTGCTATACTGCAATTTCTATAGGGACATATGGAATTTTTTCCCCTTTATTTCTTCTGTGACAATATTCAGACTGTACTCTATTAGGCTTCTACTTTTTACTGTTTACTCTTTCTAATACTAGCATTAGCAATAACTGGCTAACTGTTGCTGCAGTTAAAACAGGTCATCAAATATGCATCCCTGATTGTTATGGTTTCTATTTTTCTTTTTCTTTTTCTTTTTCTTTTGTTTTTAATAGGGATCATTGGTTATAATAATCAAGACTGACACTTCCAATAAGCTACTTGTGGGTAAAAAAAAATCTTTCACTTGGTAGCCAGATTAGATGCTGCCCTAAATGTAAAATCAACCATAGAAGTATCTAATGACTGCTTTCGTATGGTTAGGATAGATCAATTTCACTGTGTGAGATCCAAAGATATGGACAAGCTGCTCAGAGAAGCATTTTCTACCATTTTGCCTCTGGAACATCATCCAGTTTAGCTTCTGGCTTCTAACTTCTAGCTGGGAGGTGATTAGAAATGTCTTAATTAGCACCAGAAATACTCTGAAAGAGGGCAAGAAATCAGTCTTCGATCACCGAAAGATTGGCAATTATAGGCCAGCTTTCAACTTTCTGTGCCTGAGAGAGTGGTGGCTTTTCTATTGTGGGCAATGCTAAGGGAAGTGGATTATCCTGCTTAGCTTCAGGGTAGGTTGCATAGTTCAGAATGAATGATGGATGGTCTTTCTGGACTTTGTTTGGATGTTGATAGAGGAAACGTAGCTCTGGTGGATCTTCTTGATCTCTCAGTGACTTTTAATGCTGTTAACCATGGAGTCCTTATGAATTAGTCAATCAATTTAGAAATAAAAGGCAGTTTTGCATTGGTTCTATTACTGTCCCTCGGGCAGATTGCAGATTCATTTGGACAAAGTTGCTTCTCAAAACCAAACCTCCATTCTGTCTCTGATAACCTTTTAATGCCTATTGGGAAGATCATTGAGAAACTTGGAACCTATTGTTATCAGTAGGGTGATAGCAGTCAAAGATATTGTCCTGGAACATCTTCAGGTTGGGCTGGAGGAAGGATAATAAATTGAAACTGAATCTTGGCAAGACAGAGGTGCTCATTGTGGTAGCTGATTGGATTGTGGCAACATGCGTTCCATAGCGCTGCCCTCAAAAATCACCCAGAAGCTTCAGTTAGTCCAGAATGAAACAGCACAGTAATTAAGGGAACATCTCTTTAGGCCTTTGTAATACACCTACTCTGCAACACTGGCTTCTAATAGACTTCCAGGTGTGATTCAGCATTCTGGAAATCACCTTTAAAGCCCTACATGTCTAAGTTACCTGAGGGCCTACCTTCTCTGAGGAACATCTGTATGCCCCACACACTTCCAAAGGGAAGGCATGCTTCAGGTTTTTTAAAAAAATATTTTCATTTTATGGGATTTAGCAAATATACCCTTTTTTGTCCCTCTGGAATGATCTCCGCCTCCCTATTTTTTGAATTTTCCCATGTTTGTATTTCTTATGTTCCATGTTCCCACTATAATTCTATCTTTGCAGCTTTGGATTTTCTTTTCCTGCATGGCAATATCAGCAGCTAGATGTCTGGAAGGCTTTAATCAGCTTAAGACATTAAGCACCGTTACTACTAAAGTTTCTCAGCTTTTCCTCAGTAGTATGGTCAGTGCTATCAAAACTGAGGGCCCATCATCCAACAGTTGGTCACCAATCTTACACTTCCTATCTATGTGGTATTCCTTGGTCAAATACAGTAGTTTACTCTTGTTTCTCCCACACAATATGAAATGATCTTCCATCTCCAGCTTCTTCCTATATTGCTACTGACCAATATAGGTGCCTTGTTGCTTTAGCTGAGTGGCTAGGATGACATTCGTGCCTTAGATAATCCTGATGCGATAGTACACTTTTGGGCTACACTCACCACCTTCTTTACTCATTCCTCCCAAGAACCTTCCCAGGCCGTGATGGGGCAGCACAGAGGTAGGAAGGGAGATATGAAACTGCTCCTACATATCAGAAAAAAAACTATACATTTTAATAGGGATGGTAAAAGATACCTTTGATGTTCATATAACTGCATCCCTATATAAACAGATGAAAATAAGGTACAGTATGTTCTGTATGAATGCCAGGATTAGGGATAAATTGGATAAAAAGGTAAAGGCAAAGGTTCACTTCACACATATGTGCTAGTCGTTCCCGACTCTAGGGGGTGATGCTCATCTCTGTTTCAAAGCCAAATAGCCAGCGCTGTCCGAAGAAGTCTCTGTGGTCACGTGGCTGGCATGACTAAATGCCAAAGGCATACAGAACACTATTACCTTCCCACCAAAGGTGGTCTCTATTTTTTCTACTTGCAATTTTTATGTGCTTTTGAACCGCTAGGTTGCCAGAAGCTAGGGCAAGTAACAGGAGCTCATTCCATTACACGGCACTAGGGATTCGAACTGCTGAACTGCCGACCTTTTGATTGACAAGCTCAATGTCTTAGCCACTGAGCCACCGTGTCCCTATAAATTGGATATTTGCCCCTAATGTTCAAAATTAGATTTATAATACAAACTGGTTATATTAGATCAATAATACAATGTAGTATATCCTTTCATCATGAACTTCTCATATTTATCTTACATCAAAACAAAATTACAGTAGTTGGCATTAAAAAAAAATTCAGCAATCTAAAATGACTTCACATTTTATGAAATCACAGTTATCAGGAAATCCCAAAGTTGATTTTATGACAATATAGTACCTATATATGCCACAGAAAACTTTTAAGAAATCATGAACAATTATGTGTATTCTGAAAGTTATGAGATCATGATTTGGAAATCTGCCTTTACATAGACTACAGAGAACAGATGGCTGAGCTTTTCATTTTTTAGGTACGCTTAGTTCCTGGAATTTTTGGCTGTCAGTTTTACCACAAATGGTCAAGTCCTCCCACCCCTCCCCAATCTGTCAAATGTTACATCATTTCATCACTTCTATGCTGTGTGAAATGTATATATTCTGTAACTGTAAAACTCCTAGTTTTAAGTGCACCTAGCACACATCCCAAGAGACAGAGAGGGAGGCTGTATGTGAGAAAAAAATTTAAAGTATAAAACCATATTTCAGACAAGGATGTGCTTATTTGCTAAACATTTAAGAAAGATGTATTTTTTTCACTAAAAACATTGATGGATTACAGTGTCTTAACCAAGTAGACGTATAAGAATTGAGAACAAAATGTTTTGATTTCAAGCTTATTATGACAGTGCATAGCAAAGTAGCTAAAGAAGGCAAAAGGTTTAATCTTTTATATTTCTATTTTGTTAGTCACCCACTTCTTTCTGTCATCTACACTTCATAAAAACAATTGCTAGTCATTTTTTCCAGGCCTTATTCCAGGGATAAAAACATGCTATTTATTGACAAACTTGTGTGAGATGTATACAAATGAAAGGAATAGAAAAAAAACACCTTATTTGGGGTCCCATCATTTCTTTCATAAAACCCAGAATGATGAGATCTAAAATGAATTCATGCCCCTTCATGGATTACTGCCTTCTCGTGATGAAGGAGCTTATGTAGCTCAATGAAGCTATGAGCTATGCCGTGCAGGGCCACCCAAGATGGACAGGTCATAGCAGAGGTCATTTTTGCTACCAGTTCTCCAAACCACCTGCCGCCATTACTACTGGATCAGGCAATCCGGTCCGAACAGGGAGCATTTCACCCCTGGGTGGTCACTGACCTTGAGCCAGACATCCTAGAATGTGAAGTCAAATGGGCCTTAGGAAATCTGAGCAACAACAAA
>JANHZT010006344.1:224859-239337 GCA_032468215.1 Stegonotus admiraltiensis
ACAGATCAGAGAATTTCTTACTAGCAATTGATATCTAACATCTATGAATGCTTAAGTAAGAGTTTGAATTCATTGATGCTATATTGCTTGTTGGGGATTAGATTGATACCTGATTTGTAACTGAATCAGATAGTTGCTTAATTTAGTGGCTAAAGCACTTTTCAAAATTAAAATTGTTTCATTAATTCAACTTGGAAGTGAAACAGATAATGTATATGTTAGGTAATTAAAGCAGCTTAAGTAAAACTGTCTTTTCACTATAAGCCTTTTGTTCTTTTTTTAAAATGCTGTGTATCTAATGCAATAAACAACTGTTGATAAAGAATAGATTGTGAAGTTCTGATTGAATCTTCGGGATTCAAAACCATCATTGGCAGCCATGAGCATTCAGGGCATACATTAATTACAACAGTGGAAACAAACCAATGAGAAGAGGTCTATAAAACACTGTCAATCATTCATAAACTGCAGCCAACCTTAAAGGTTTTTTCAGTGATGCTGAGACTAAACTGCCCAGAATACCAGCCAACCATCCATGTTAACTCAGAACTCTACCACCAACATGTCGGGGGTGGGGGGGTGCGGTACCAGGTTAAACAATCCTGGTGTACGATCAGCAATTTTGGAAATGATATTGCAGTGAGCTCATCTCTGAATCATCAGGATAATCACAGCCTTTTTCTCTTTGTTCTGAAGGAAAAGAGCATCTTCTACTAATTAGAACTTTCACTAAAAAGCAAGCAGTTTCACAGTTCAATATATTTCAGTTTTAATGAGGCAATGTGAGTGCAAAGAGAATACATTAATTGCAGGCACAGATTTGAAGGGGTGTTTTGTGACGTTGAAAAGGTGCTCCTTTGAAGCATTTCAACAAAGCAAATTGGCCTTCTATTCCTACATGAAGGCTTTGCTCGGTCTGCTAAAGAGCAGTTCTCCCAAGCAGGGCACTTACACAGAGCCCCCATTTATTGAGGTGAGATGGCTGATCAAGGTGGACTAACAAGGTTTCACATCAAGGTGAAGCACCTTGAATTAAGCAGAAACTTCCAGACAGTTAGAACAATTAATCACACATTGGGACGACTTGCCTCCAGAACTTGTGGATGCTCCAACACTGAAAGTTTTTAAGAAGAGATTGGGCAACCATTTGTCTGAAATGCTATAGGGTTTCCTGCCTGAGCACAAGGTTCAACTAGAAGACTCCCAAGGTCACTTCCAACTCTGTTATTCATCAATGAAGTGAATCAGGATTACTTTACATTCCTCTAGAGCAGTGTTTCTCATGTTGGCTGGGGATTCTGGGAGTTGAAATCCACACATCCTAAAGTTGCCTAGTTTGAGAAACACTGCTTTAGAACACATGATCTCTGCATAACCATCAACCCATCTAGCTGGACTTGGGTTACGAGCCTTCATTGCTCTTCCACATATATGTATATACATGCGCTCACATTTTACATTGGCCATGTGCCTGGAAATTGTACAAATCACATCAGCTTACAAAGGGAGAGGGCATGCATCATTAATACTCTACTTGCAGTACTTGCTGCAGCAGAAAGATTAATAGGAAAAATATTAAGGATAAATGGCTAACTCTTCTTCCTTCTCTTTCTCACTTCTTCCCTTTCATTCTTGCCTTCTCTGAAGTATTTCTCAAACATATACTCTTAAGTCTTTCACGGTAGGCTTATAGGGTATGACCCAACAAATAGTCACCTTGTAAAAACTGTATCATTGAATATTAAGTGCTCAGCAAAATACTCACAAGTCTCTGTAGTGTGGATTGGAAAATACATATACCTAAACAGACACATTGGTTTAGGCCACAGTGTCACATCATACCATTAAATAAGTCTTCCTTTGCAGCGTTCATCTCTAACAAAACTTACAGATACGGAATAAATGCTATTGTTATTTGCTTAGTTTGACGGTATCTGGTGACAGTAGAACTTAAATTTATGATTGTTTGACATGTTTTATGGTCTCTTGCTGTTCTACTAGATCTTTATGGATTTGGCTTTGACTCATAAATTCAATGCCAGTAGTTTACTAGTATGTGAAATAATATAATAAATCTCTTGTATGCACTCATCTGCTGGATGCCTTATGGGTACTTGTGATTAATATTTGAATTTTATCAATAGATTTCTTGTAAAGATATCTCCAGATCTGCAGTGACCCCTAGAAGAGAACTGGACAGTTTAAATGAAGCAAAGTAAAAATAATTATAAACCTTAGAAGAATTAGCTGATCTGTTTCTGCAGGAGCTGAGTTGTTCTTTTCCTCTCATTATTTAGGTTTCAGTCAATACTTTAATCCTAATTTTTTTTTAAAAAAAATGGATTTCCATTTGCTGTACTAGGAATAGGAAGCCTATTAGGTTTGCTTTGAATAAAAAACTGATGAGTGTTACTATACTCTCACTGTCAAAGTGATGGAATTGTGGCTGCTGTGTTCATCCCAGAAGAAAAAAGAAAAACAGGGCAGGAAACTGCCAATGGCCAATTTTCAGTTATGCTCCCAGTGTGTGTGTAAAGACTGCTATTGCTCAGCCTCTCAATGATTCTAACACAAATGGGGACAGGTCCCTCAGGTCTGTGTACATGACCTGCAAGAAGTTGCATTAGCTGCTATTGTACAGCAAAGACAGTTCCTGCTATGGTCACTCTGTAGGCATACATACAGGCTAGATTTGAATCTCACACTCCCTTCTCAAAATGTACCCCTTATTTGTCCTCTCACTTTGTTAGATCTTTGCCTTCCAGACAAATTGGCGAGATCATTTTTGTGACTTTCAGAGGCTTCTTCCAAAGGTTGCCAAAATTGTACCTATTGACAAGGCAAGCCAATGACACTCAACCCTTTCCCTTTCTGTCCTTTTCTTTTCTGCAACCGTGTACAGTGTCCTGTGATTGACTCAGAATTTTAATCAACACCTAGGAGAGAAGATGCCTATACAAAAAACTAAATTTTCCTATTTATCTTCGCATGTTGTAAGATAACAAAGTTCCTGTTCTAACCCCAATTAGATTATTATTTCCCACTTCTGTTTTAGCTGGTGCTGAATACCTGCCAGATAATTAGCAATGTAGCTAATCCTCATTAATATGTAACCTTCTCTTCCCCATGCCCACATAAACAATTTTGATGGAGGAAGGGGAGGAGAGATTGAAGGGCTGTGGAACTTGTCCCATGAAAACACCAGCATATTATTGAGTCAGCTGCTTACACTTGTTCAGTTGTAAAGTTTGAAATTTTAAAGTTTGAAGAAAGAAGAATCTTGGCCCACTTTACTGCTGCAGCTTTAGTGTATTGCATGAATAAAACACAAGGATAGAGAAATGAAGAAACTCTGGCATGCAGTGTGATAGGAAAGCAAATTTAATAATATTTTTGTTTTGTTCTTTTTCAAGAGCATGTATTTACTAATCTTTTGTATCCTTAAGAGGTTGAGATTTGTCTCTAGGCTTTATTAGGAAATTAGGAAACGAATGCACATTACTGAGATGTGTTTAACTAAGATGATTAAGGGCCTGGAAACAAAAACATATGAACAATGGTTGCAGGAATTGGGTATGGCTAGTCTAGAGAAAAGAAGGACTAGGGCTGACATGATAGCAGTATTCCTGTATTTGAGAGGCTGCCATAAAGAAGAGGGAGTCAACTTATTTTCCAAGGCATCAGAAGGCAAGATAAGAAACAATGGATGGAAACTAATCAAGGAGAGAAGCAACCTGGAATTAAGGAGAAACTTCCTAACAGCAAGGACAATTAACCAATGGAATAGCTTGCCTTCAGAAGTTGTAGGTGCTTCATTGCTGGAGGTTTTTAAGAAAAGACTGAACAACCACCTATCTGAAATGGTATAGGGCAGTGATGGCTAACCTTTTTGCCATTGTGTGCCAGGAGCGGGGAGGAGTCTCATGCATGTGTGCCCTCACCCATAATTCTATGCACCCCAACCCTGCATGCACAACCCCCCCACTCCCTGCACTCCTGGCACACAATGGCCCAGTAGGCCCATTTTTCTTTCTCACCTGGCTCCAGGACCTCTCTAGGAGTCTGGGGAGGGCGAAAACAGCCTTCCCCATCCCCCTGGAGGTTCTCTGGAGGCTGAAAACAGCCTGTTTCCCTACTTCTGGTGGGCCCAGAAGACCCGAAAATCAGCTGGAGGAGCTGAGCTCACGTGCCCACTGATATGCCTACGTGTGCCACCTGTGGCACGCTTGCCATAGGTTCGCCTTCACAGGTATAGGGTCTCCTGCTTTAGCAGGGGGTTGGACTGGAAGACCTCCAAGGTCCCTTCCAGCTCTATTCTGATTGAGATTGGAGAATTTACTCGCTCCTTCCCATATTGTAAAATATTATGTGAAAGCTTTGGTTGAACAAAGTTGTGATGGGTACAAGAGATTAATTTCTATGGGTCAATGATTACCATATCACATGGAAGATTGTGACCTGAATTAGAAGTAAATGATAAAAAGTATGAATTATATAACTCAATAAAAGAAAAATAGAAGTGTATTTTCTCAGTATCTGAGCAAACGTAAAGGGTTGCTTTAAGTATGTAGTTTAAGAAGGAATCAAAACTATGTGGGATCAATTTGATCCTTTGGATTTTGAGGAAGCAGAGAGTATTATTTGCTGTTAATTCTGTCACCTGTGCATTCATTCTGTGCCCTGTCCATGTAGCAAAAGCTGCCAGGCAGGTGACAGGAAGTTGAAGAAGGGCACAAGTGAGTGAGTAGTTTGCATCCCTTGCCTTGAAAGAGGCCATTGTTAATACCTTCTTCAAGAGGCCATAATTCAATATGAATATTCTGGATAATTACTGACCATGCTTCCTTTTTGACAAAGACAATTTAAAAGGTGTTTGGGCCACAGCTATATGCAACTTTGGAGAAAATATATTATTTTGTTCATTTCAGTAAGGATTTAGCCCTAATGATAGGACCGGGGGGTGCAACTTTCCTGATCCCACCCAACCTTTTGGCTGCCTCTGATAACATCAACCATGATATTCTTCTAGGTTGATTATAATGTTTGTGAGTGTCAGGCACTGTATTGAGTGTCGGGGCAGAATCCTTGGGCATGTTATTTTGGAATGTCAGAAGCAGACAGAATTCTACAATAATGTGCCAGTCAAAAGCCAATTGAGTCTGGAGATTGTCTGTCTTTGATACTGAATGAGGTTGTAACTGCAGACTTTTTGGATTTGCAACTCCTGTTTGAACAACAGGGGTCTAAGAAGGTCTTCAGATAAAATTGGGTGCTAATTATGTTTATTTATATGACAGGAGATTTTGTACATAATTTTTCATCTTCTTGTCATATCTTGGCAGGATTATTGCAGTTCATTCTATAGAGAGGTGCCATTGATGACTCTTTGGAAACTTCAGCTAATTATAGAGGCACTATAATTTACCTCTGTAATGCTGTCACTTATGGGAGCTGCATTGCTTGCCAGTTATCTTCTGGGTACAATTCAATATCTTGGTTGTTAACACCAAGATCTTGGGTATATTGGAGACTATGTTCCCAAGATTGAATTTCTTATTTGGTAAAGATCAGGAGAGCAGTCTTCCTGAGGATCTCATGAGTAAGGGAATGCCATCTCTACAGACCTTATACTAATGCTTTCTCTGTGATTCTCCTTACTCATAGATATCTGGATCACCCCTTCCTTCTTATGTTTCTAAAGATCAATGCAACCATGAACTTTGGGGATAAGTAAGACCATTCTACTTCTAAATAACCCTCTTGTTGGTATACTACAAAGCATTCAGAGTTTTTGGAAATGGAACAGCATATAAACAAGTATATTTCTCTATTTCATAGACACAAAAACAAAAAGGCATTGAAGGTTGCAACAACTGTTGGAGTATATAGTATTTTTTATCACACCATTTTCCCCATTTCTTTCTATGGGCCTTTAATTTTTTTGTGTGGGAGTGTGCAAGCACACACGTGCAATCTAATCTTTCTCTTCAAGTCAATTCTCAGCTTAATTTTGTCCTGGGTTTCTATTTCTGGCAGTTGTGTACATATTTGAACAGTTCTGAGGCATTGTTGCCTAATATCTGAGACACTATATGATGGACACTTAAGTTTGTATGATCTGAGAGGACTGGTAATTATTAAATTGCCTTTTCTTACCTTCCCTAATTAGCATTTCTTTTACATGTCATTATGAATAGGAAAATAAAATCAGGCAACAGCTTCAGTTTTCCAGTTCAATGGAATTTCTAAGAATTTTGAACAATTAATGGGTATGTCAAGCAACAATATATCTTAAATGAAGTACCTCTTATTCTTTTTAACTCATAAATTGAGTTTTCAATTTATTCTTCATAAATTGAAAATGAATTTGCAAAATGTCAGTATATGCCAATAAAACAAAATCCTATATTTATAAACATTCTCCTTGCCTCTTAGCTTAAATAACAACAGCAACAGCACTTAGACTTATATACCAATCCATAGTGCTTTACAGCACTCTCTGAGTGGTATACACATTGCCCCCAACAATCTGGGTTCTCATTTTACTGACCTTGGAAGGATGGAATGCTGAGTCAACCTTGAGCTGATTCAGGATCAAACTCCTGGCTGTGGACAGAGTTAGCCTGCAATACTGCATTCTAACCACTGTGCCACCATGGCTTATTGATATTCAGCTGTAAGAATGCAGGATCACACATACCTGTTAAGATGTTATTATCTGATTTCTAAGGGAGCTATGGAAAATTGAAGAAGACATCTCAGCAAAAGTGGAGCTGACAACCTCAGCAAAGACAACAAACCAGTAAACAGACCAGTTCTTTGAAACCTTTCTGGATAAGAAGACGGGAGATCACCCACGTATGCTCCAAACAGCTACTCCTCACACAGAGACAAGAATTACAGCACTTTCAGAAATTTCCTGTTAAGCACCATAAAACTATTAGAGACTTTCAGAATCACAGGAGGGTTTTTTTTTTAAGTTTTAGGTTTTTACTAGCAATCCAGGCAGCACCAGCTTTCCTGCTAATAAACTTTTAAAATTTGAAACTTGCCGCAAGTTTAGCATTTATTTTGTATTACCAGCCTCCTTTCTCATTCAGACCATTCCATGTCACAACCATGTAGACTGCATGGAAGGAAACCAAATCAGCATATATATATATACATACAGGGGGAGATTCCCAGTTCAAGTTTTCATAGATACGGTAACTGAGGCTGCCACACACATTTTGTTAGAATAATGGAATCATAGAGTTACAGTTAGAAAGGACCTTGGGCATTATCCTACTTTAACAATGCATAATCTATAATGTACATGCAGGCCAACGGTCATCAGCTAGTACCCTCAGTTATGTGAGGTGCTGGCTTCTAGAACGTCTAGTTAACCCAAGCAAGGCAAGCCATTTTGGCTAAGAACTCTGAAAATTGAAGTCAAATTATCTGGAGATACCAGATGGGAATGCACTGAAATAATTTATAATTGAATTCCCAACTTACATTGTTCACTTTTTTATTGGTCAGAAATTCTGCCTATTTACTGTCGATATATCCATGCTTCTATTGCAAAGGGCACTCACCTTGTGGCAAAGTATAATCATGCTGTGAAAATGGGATCTATTTAATGAGGAATGTAGTTGTCTTCAATCAGCACGAAGGACATTCTGTCTAAATATAATAGACCTCTCAGAAGCAAAGAAAAAGAAAAAGAAAAAGAAAAGAAAAAAAGATTCAGAATGCTTTGTGTCTGCTATGGAAGCCTCAGTTATTCACAAAAGTACAATTTGCAAGCTGATTGTGTGCTGAAAAAGAATGCTTATGTGCAGTTATCAAGGAGGCTGCTAGAAAAATTATTCTCATATATTTGAACCATACCAAGCCTCATCAACTTGTCTATGGCTGCCACTAATTGGAAGTCGGTTAGCTTATTGTGTTTTCATGTGTATGTATGAGAAAGAGAAGATGCTCAAATGAATGAAGCCAATTACAGTAGGTTTTGAAAACATATTGTGAGCTCATTAGCTTTCATATTTTATGTAATGGGGCTATTCTTGAAGAGTATCTGGAAGCTCAGCTGGTATAGAATCCAGCATTGTGGACAGTTATGGGCTGTCCTAGAACAGTGTATGTTACACCTCTATTCCGTGAGGTACATTGGTTGCCAGTTTGCTTCTGAGTCCAATTCAAAATGCTAGTTTGGACCTATAAAGGTCTTCTTGGTATCGGACCATGCTATCTGAGATACTACCTCGATCTGGTTACATCAGCCCATCATGTTAGATCTGCCAGAAACAGCATGTTGTAGTTACCATCAGCTAGATACCTATATTGAGTGGGTTCCAGGAGAAGGACCTTCTCTGCTGTGGCATCCACCTTATGGAATTAAAGAGAACTAATTTCTTAGAGTAACTAAACAATTAGAAAACAAATTCTTTTGCTATTATGGAAGGCCCTCCAGACCTGTTTATATTATTGCGACTGAGACTCCTAGGGAATGGGGACATGCTTATAAGGCTCCATTGTTGAGATGGCTATTTTTATTCCCCCTTTCCCTAGGATTTATTTAATTTAATTATTATATTTTTATCTGGTTACATTGTGTCTGCTTTTATAATATTTACTATTAATGTGATCTTTCTATTTTTATACCTGTGGTTTTTATATGTGGTTTTACCTATCTGTTCTGTACTGCCCAGAATCACCTTCTGTGAGATGGGTGACTATATAAATTCAACAAATAAACAAATCATCAAACATTTCTTCTTGTCACAAACAGAATGGCTGTTGAATAAGCTTCTATAATCTGGCATCCTCCAGATGTGCTGGGTTTAATATCTAGGTGCTCGAATTCTATCCAGATGTTGACTATGCCCCTGGAAGTTCTTTTGTGATTCTCCAACATTTCTGGATGTCAAAAAGTCAGAGAAAGACTGATATTTATAAATGGTTTTGAATATAATGCTATATTGCACAAATCTCTGACTAATAGAAGAATTAGAAGAATTTCACTGTTCTGTAGAAGGAGGACATTTCTTAAATTATGATGTTTGGTTCTAACACATCTGAAAGACATCAGGATGCTGCCGGCTGAATGTTCCCAGATGGCATAATTCTGGATATCTTTCACTCAAAATCGAACTGTAATGTTCATGGCTAAAGAGCTTTATTTCTTAAAAGTAGTATACCTTGCCCATGTCTGTTTTTGTTTGAATCAACTGCCCCACCTGAACCTTAAAATTTCACATGGAATGCTGTTCTAAAAGCTATGCAAGTAATCTTTGTTTAGTGATCACATTTGAGACTGGCAACTTGGTTATTCAGTAAAGTAGTTGTCTATGGAGAATCTCAGTCATCCAGGTCATGGTTGTCTCCAAAGTGCTTCTCTTCAAAAGGCAACTGGACTTTGTTTTTCCTTGAAGACATTTCACTCCTCATCCAAGAAACTTCTTCAGTTCTGACTGAATGGTTTATATTTATAGGATTTATATTCCTTGCAGTCATCTGGTCATTAGCACTCTTTCTGAGAGTCATTGAGGCCACTTGGAGGTTTATCTGTGCTCTCAAGGGTCACTCGAATAGTGCAAATGGGTGTGGAACTTTCCTGGAACTGCTGAAAGGACTGTGTTGTTTACAACATAGTTGTGGCAGTAAAGTGGTTGCTGAGTGAAAACCATGACTGGATTTGTGACCTTACTTCAGCTTTTCTTTTCTTTACAGACTTGTGAAAGTCATTAATATGAAGATTGGTTATAAACAGAGGTGGGTTTCAGCAGGTTGTGATCAGTTCTGGAGAACCAGTAGTGGAAATTTTGAGTAGTTCGGAGAACTGGTAAATGCCACTTCTGACTGGCCCCAACCCCATCTATTCTCTGCCTCCCGAGTCCCAGCTGATTGGCAGGAAATAGGGATTTTGCAGTAACCTTCCCCTAGAGTGGGGAGGGAATGGGAATTTTACAGTATCCTTCCCCTGCCACGCCCACCAAGCCATGCCATGCCACGCCCACCAAGCCATGCCCATAGAATTGGTAGTAAAAAAATTTGAAACCCACCACTGGTTGTAAAGGGGTTGTAAAATCCTCTTTGTAACTGTGTCCTCTCATTAACAAAATTATTTTTAAGTAGTGACTTTTCTGGCAGTCAATCCAGTCTCTGTATGTACTCTATCTCTTGTGGGAATCTAACTTAAAAAAAAAACTAATGGGTGTTAATCCCTCATTTAATATGTACATTCAAAATCTTTTCACTTGCACTAATATTTTATCATTGCTACATCACAAGTCTGGTAAATCCCAGTGGAAATACCACTGACTAAACACAATCCATCAATGAGGTGGGGATTAATCCTATTTAGCTTTCATGCTACAAAACCAAGGAAACTCAGGCCTGGTGAGAACATAATTTCCTGCATATCTTGGCTTTTCTACTGTACAGCCATATCAAACTGCAAAATCTAGCCAGCCTTTCCAATCTGTGATGCATATTAAAAGGAGGGTTTGATTGCATGGTTGGAGCCATTGTCTTGAATTTGTTGTTTTTTAACTTCCTGTGAATACCACAGAACCCGCTCCCTGTGGCTTGTAAAAGCTAGCAGGAAGATGGCAAAAAGAAATCTAATGATCAACCCAGAATTATGGCAAGTAGGCAGGACTGACTGAGTAATGGATAGAAAAGGGGCAAAGCAAGGCCAGTTGTCATGGTGACAAACAGATAATCACCTCCTTAAAACAGCTGTGAGGGAAGTTTTAAAAAACACACAGACATGTACAGGGAACCAAATTGCTATCAGCTGAACTTTCGTTAATCAAAAAGGAGCTTCCCTTCATTCAGCTGTAATGGAGAAAGAGAACAATAGTTTGGATCCACTATTCTACTCTATTCTGGTTTTCCTGATCAAACATGAGAAAGAGCTAAAATCCTCCCTTCTCATTCCAAAGATTCAGCATTCAAATCCTACTCTCATGCCTATAGTGAGACTGTTTTGCATTTAGATGTAATTTATTGCTATATCACAATATAGCAAAGCTTGGAAATTCATAGCTCTTTTCCTGTGAGTTTAGAGTGAACTGGATGTACTGGGAAGTCTTTTCCCACAACAAGTATGTCTATTTCTATATCCGGAATCTGAATGGGAGAACTCACCGCAGCAAATTCGCTACAGCCAACTCACCATGGTCAACTCACCATGGCCAATTTACCACAGGCCAACTTGCCACAGCCAACTCACCATGGGACAACTCTCTGCAGGACAATTCAACAATTCAATTTAATTCTTTAAAATAATTTTAAAAATATTTTGATTGTTCTCATTCACATTTCATTCAGTCCCTCCTTTGGCATCCTTTCTTTAATTATTCTATTCCACTTTTTCTTCGATACCAATATAATTCTTGTCTCATGATGAGTTATCTTGCAGCTAGTTGGCCATGGCAAGTTGACCGCAATGAGTTGGCTGCAATGAGTTGACCAAGGCAAATTGGCTGTGGCAAGCTGGCAGTGGTGAGTTAAATATGCCTATTGTACACAGGGAAAACTATATGAATGTATGCATGCTAGTATGTAAGGTTTGATAGTATTTCATATGTAAGATTTGTAACTTGCACACAGTAGGCAGTATGTTTCTAATTTTATTTTTATTTTATTTTATTTATTCCACCACAGGAACTACTTGTCTGTAGGTTCCATGGCTTTCCCCCCCACTACATACATAGTTTATGTACTTGTAAGATTGTTCTCTTCTAATATGCCAATACAAATTTGCAAATAGTTTATTGAATAAGTCTTCAGGCTATTTTTAGTATACTTCAGCTAATGATAATGCATACATATATGTCTATCTCAAGATGGAACATTATTTAAATCTAAAAGTAATAGATTTAACATATATGATGTAATGCTTTAAAATCGTGAAGAATAAAAATTTTAATACGCCTAGCTAAGCTCTAAGCTCTAAAAGCATTACAGATTCATTATGTCTGGCAATTATCACTATCTCTTTTTCTTAGGTTGCCCTCACTGCAAAGAAAGCAACTCACTTTGTCAGAAACTGGATGGTACTTTGTAAGACAATATTCAATTTATTTTCAACATTTCATATAGCACTGAGTAATAAGAATAAGCAGTGAGGCCTGTGTTTGACACACAACTAGTATTCCAATGTGTAGTGTGTCATATCTTCTGTTTCATATGCCTCACATATATGGAGTCTGTCTTCCATAAGGTACCTCTGAACCTGCCTCATGGCATCCTGTACCCCATCTGTTCAAATTGGAGACCGGTAAAGGTACATAATAATCTCTTTTCATTGCAAAAACAGATACCTTTCTTCTGGAAATTGGGATTTAACTCTCCCTAGATTTTTTTTTGCCTTGTAATCAATAGAACAGACACAGTACCTGTATGTCTCTCTGTCCTCTAATATCTAATATTCATTGAAAACATTTCTTAGGTTGATCCCTGGTATACTGAACTACTCTAACACTATGCTGAAATGCCAGTTTTGAAAAATTAGAAAACCAGGAATTGTGAAAGGTTTTAACCATCTAACTCAAGAGCCTGAGTTGCGTAGCAGACTAATGCTACTGTTAAAGATAGTGTTTAGCTTCCAGCTGCCTGCAATTACTGCGAGTTCAGTTCTCACCAGGCTCAAGGTTGACTCAGCCTTCCATCCTTTCAAAGGTAGATAAAGTGAGGTTTGTGGAGGCAATAAACTGACTTGGAATAAAATATACAAAAGTATGAAGGCTATTGATTAACGCATTGTAAGCCGCCCTGAGTCTCTGGAGAAGGGCAGCATATAAATCAAATTTAAAGCAACAACAACAACAACAACAAACCCATCTGCTCATTAAATCCTATAAAGTCTATCTTGATTCATTTGAGTTAACCAGACACAGTAATTAAATAACCTAAAAAAGATTATGGCTTTTTATGACTACTGTGAGTAATTCAAATTCAGCTCTGATGGGATGTGCTGGTGAAACAGTTAAGATCAAGGGTAAAACATCATTTCCAAGAACTTTCAATTCCTTTAGTTGTAGCAAACACTTGTTTTGGGATTAACGGTCAGCAAAATAGCACATAACCTTAACAACCTTCAAAACTGGTTTAATGAATCTGGATATTTATAATTCAGCTCCCCGTTAAAAATATGAACACATATCTTCAGTTTGTCCATCTTTATCTAAAAAATTCTGGAGCCTATGGATTAAAACACTATAACCAAACAAAGAAAAGATCCAACCTTTTCTATTTTATGGAAATTTAGAAACCACTTTTGTTGCTTCCTTTTCTTTCCAAAACCCACCTCTTTTGATTTTATACAATTAATAACTAGGTCATTCTAAAATAATACATATTAAACTTTTTCAGTTGTCTATGTAACCCCAATTGAGATGTAGCTAACAATATCATATCATCAGCATATGGTAGAATATATACTCTCCAATTCAAAACAGTTGGAATATAAAAATCCTGGTTGTAAACAGTGGGCTCAACTTAATTAAAGACATTAAAAAGAAATGGATCTAATATGTGTACCTGATGTAGTCCTTTAACAGTAGGAAACTTGTTTGTTAAGGCATGATTTATACTTGTTCCCATCATTAAGCTTGTATCTGTACAAAGGGCCTTTAAAAGGTAGCGAAGTCTTCAATGAACATTATTTTTAATAATTTCTCCCTCCAAAGATTTCTACTTATGAAATCAAATGCAGTACTTAAATCAATAAATGCAGCATTAAAATACCACCATGATTTGTATGTTTTATTATGAGGTGGGACAAGATAGGATAAAACATAGATGAATTTACTCTCCTTGCTTAAAACCTGTCCACTCTTCTACTAATGTGCCCAACACTATTCATTTTGTTATCAGTGGAGATCAAATATGGTTTTTTTAATCCTTCTGGAAACCCCATTAGTTTTGAGGGATGTGGTCTAATTCTGGCATTAAAATTGCTCAACCCAATGATTAGTGCATCAGAATAAATGGCATTTACTTTAGTATTTTTCCCAGAAGGAAGCAGATATCTATTAAATGATAGAGCATGGTTTATTAGAGGGATATGGATATTTACCCAGGTTATAATTACACTTAAGGTTTTTAATTTAAGATTTATCCAGTTTGGGGATATGTCAATATTTGACAACAAGTCACCTGGCCATCCTTAGTCTTCCTTAATAAACATTGTCAGACCTAGTGCTCAACCTTCATCTTTCAAAACAGGTTTGAAGCCTGAGGTATACTCTGGTACAGATTATCTGTTTTAATTATAAATCAAGGGCAAACACAGTAAATCTGGAGAATATTCCAATCAAGAACAAACCTTCAAACTAGCTGCATTCCAAGAGTAGATCTTAACTGGCAAAATTGTAGTTCGTGAATTATGATTTATTTATTTATTTATTTATTTATTTATTTATTTATTTATTTATTTATTTATTTATTAACTTCTATACCGCCCTTCTCCAAAAAAGGACTCAG
>JANHZT010006344.1:248819-261767 GCA_032468215.1 Stegonotus admiraltiensis
AGGGAGGGAGACAGAGAGAAATATGATTAGCTAAACTGGTTTGGAAACAATGGTTTGCTTGCCTTCAGCTGCATAATTTAATTCTTTTCAGCTGCATGACAGTTCCAGATCAACTGGAAAAGAAACTTTTTTATTTCTCTTTACTCTAGAGAACAGCTGCTGAGCACAGCTGTGTGCTTTGCCATTTCTTGAGCACAAAGAGAGCTTATAGTGTTCAGTCTCTCCAGAACTAGCACAATATCACCAGAAAATCCTTACTATGTTGGGTTATGCACGACCAGGCAATCCATGCTCATCAAACATATAAAGGCACCCTATCAAATGTAATGGCTCTCCCATTGCAGACATCATCACAGAAGTAAGGATGAAGCACTAGCCCACATTTTTAATCAAACCATCTACCAAACTAATATGAAGATCAGAACTAAATTATGCCACAGAAGCTATGCTTCAAATAGTGAAGAAAAATAAATGATCACATATGAATAATAAATTTGAGGGGAAATTTCAATGCAATCAGTATATCAAAATAACATTTAACGAAGAAGTGTTCCGAGTATGTCTAATGCTTAAAATGTACCAATTGACTTGATATAATGTAAATCTCCAAACCGTTAATAAATTGGTTACTGGACATTTATTATAAGAAAGGCATAGTTCCAATGTCCATATATCAGTCCTTTGCTGTAGCATGTGTGCCTCTGTTCTTCACCTTTTATTCCAAGGACATCTATTTCTGCTCTTCATCCTTCAAGTGCTAAATGGAATTAATGTACCTCATAATTAACCTCTAATGGCTGTTTTCAGACCCAACTTGCCTCACTTGGTTAACATGTTCCTAAACAGTTTTCAGATATTACTGACAGCAAACAACTGTGTGACTTTTTAAAGAAAAAAATTACACGTGTAATAAACCATTTTTAGAAAAGTAATAACAACTAAACAAAAATGTTTAATGTATGCTGGTGTATATCTTAAGTTAAAACAAGAGAAGATCTGGAATCAGAGTGTTATATGTCATTGGTTTTCCTATATTCAGCTGAAGGAAAGATTCAACTGAAGGAAAGATTTAAAGTTGATAAGAAGAACTATGACTTTGAAAATGGTGAGATTGAATTTGGTGTGGAATTATGTACAAATGATAATCATATTACTGTTAAGGTGTTTGAACTTTATTGAAAATAGAAATGGAAGATGAACAAGTTAAAAACTGTATAAAAAGATGGGCAAAAATCCTTGGATATAACTTTGGCCAATGGGAGAATGTGCAGAAGAAAGGATTGAAAATATTTTTTCTAAAATTATGTATTGCTGGTATTTGACACAGGATAAACTGCCAAAAATGAATGATTTTGGCATTTCAGGAAGGCAGATTCATCCACTCACCTTTTTAATTTCCTAACCTTTGGAAAGTTTCCAACATGGTCCATGGCTGTCTCATCTCCAATTCTCCACCTCTTCCAAATGTGCAGAACTTTGATTGAGCCAACCAGCAAAACATCTAGTTAGTTAATGCGTAATGAGTGTCTTGCCTGATCATGCAGACTATTGCTAATGTGTTTGATCCTGTCCTTCCATCAGTTCTTTGTCTACACAATTGGTCTTCTTCCTGGAGTCCAGATTTCTGCAAAGAACCTCCAACCAATGTCTCATGCAAAATAATTGAAAAATCTTTCAGAAGATTTATCTACCCTTCCTCCTTCCCTGCCAGGGGTTCTGTTATTCAATAACAGAATATGGGCCAACAGGATTGGTTCATATAGGCCATACGTATTTGATATCACTATTCAAAGGATAATTCTCTTCTGAACTCTTGATATAACCACACACACACACACACACACACACAGACACCCCCCCCCCCAAAAACCCCATTTTTGGTGAACTGGACTTCAGAGGGGCTTGTAATTTAATTTGTATGAAAAAGGTTTAGGAATATTTAACTCTCTTTGATTGTCATGATGAAAAGCTTGATTATATAGTGAGGTCCTTAGAATTGGATAATACCTCATTGCTCTTTCAGAGATATATGAATCACATTTTAATGATATTCTGGGACAGGCTTTTGATTGTAGATGTGGATGATTTGCAGTTTTCTTCTGTGGATGCTGTCCCCCACACTAATCAAGTAAGAGCAATTACTGAATGCCATTGTGAATTATCTAAGTTAGAAACCTGCCTGTTTTGTATTACTGAACCTCAGGAATATATGTGGCTCCAATTAAAATAGAATCCGCTCTTCATTTTTTATGCTGTAAGATGCCCAGAATCATTGGATATGAGATGGATGGCAAACAAATTTCCTAAATCAATCAAAAAATCAATCAATCAACCTTTCCCCGCAGAAGCTGTACCTATTTATCTACTTGCATGTGCATGCTTTCAACATGCTAGTTTGGCAGGAGCTGGGGGCGAATCGTGGGAGCTCACACCATCATGTGTGTTTGGATCATGAATCTGGGCTGTAGGCTTTCCAGCTGACAATCTCCAGTGTCTTAGCCACTGAACCATCGCAACTGCTGAACCATGAGGACTAGACCCTTGTAAAGCATGCTAAATTAGCTACTACATAGGAAAAAAAGACATGCCAATACAGTTTAAATTTAAACTGCATCCCTTGATAAATTACATTAGCAGGTGATCCAGATTAGTTTTATAAACAATAAAATAGATTAGTGCAAAGAATTGTTATAAGCCAAAGAAAATATTCCTCAGGAGTTGCCAGATGTTTCAGAAAGACCAGTGCAGCTGCTCTGAAGACTTTCCCAAGCAATCTCTAGGTGGGTGGCCATGGCCCCTTTGCTTTGCTTGGAGTCCCAGCAGATGTCTGGAATTATTCTTCAAAGCAGCCATGCAGGATGGCTGAGACCAGGATGCAGCTGCTTTAATTCTTTGGGAAGGGGTTCTGCTGTTGGCCATTGCTCTGCATAGCTCTGTTGCCTAGGTAGCTTATCGATGACAGCAGAATTTTGCCTGATCTTACGGTACTTTATTGAATACAAAGAAAGAAAAGATAACTTAAAAACAAGCAATAAGGAGGGTTTTTTTTTCTTTTCTTTTTCAGGAAGAAAAAGGGGATTTATTGAGAAACTTCAAAATATGTCTCCTACTTGACAGAAGTCCTTTGGGGCATTTGCTCTCAGCTTAATCTACATTGCAAATGTTGCTGCTTGACACACCTCCAATACGCAGGTGACCTTGACTTTGACATTCAGGATGGTCAAAAAGGCTGATTTGAATAGAGCTAAGATACTAATCGCAGAAGTATAAAGACAGCAGCACTCTCTGCCCAGTTCTTGTTTTTTATTCCTTATGATAAATATCTTCATCGCTGAAGGAATATTTAAAAACAGTTTTACTAAATCAACTATACCTGCACAATGATCCAAGCAGTGTAAATAATGTCCAATTGTAATCCTTTTGGCAAGGCTTTGAAGCTTTGGAAGTAACAAGGCGATTTGAAATGTAAGAATAGGCATGGTTGGATGCTATTTTCCCACAAAAACTTGTACATTCAGCTCTACCCTCCTTTTCTTCAGAATTCCAGGACAGAAATTCTGACATTTAATCTGAGGAAGCAGCTGCTCTCAGTTTGTTTAAATGCTCCTCTTAACATTCATAGTGTATAGTAATAAAACACACAGATGTTCTTGCAGATAGCATTCCATTTATTCTTTTAGTATAACATTTAATAGTTTCCCAACAGTGACATGAAACTCTGGGTTTATCTACTCTGCTTGGTTGCCCCATCACCAGAATAGGTACATCACTGTTTTCAGAGGACAGAAATGAATGTTGCCCTTGATTTAAACCTCATTTACTGTCAACATGTTTTTCTGTTTGGTTTCTGAAGTATGCTTCTCCATAATGTCGCCTTGAGGCTCCTGATCATTTCGGAAAGTACATTTCCGTTTGCTGCAGGTAAGCCCCAGCAATTCATTAGCTGCTTTGCAGAGGAAAGATTGTCCCATCAACTGAGACATTGTTTGCCGAGCTGTCTAATACCTTTAAAACTGCTTGTTATGATGAATGGTATAATAGCACAGTCCTGCATTACAAACTGAAGCTTCTTGGTTCTAAATCTAGTAGATATGTGTGTTATTTATCAATTATTTTTTAACATTGTCTTGAATTTCATACTGTTCACCATGCTTTTAAAAAACATCCAGTGGTGCACAATCTCCACCATATTAAAGTTCTATAACTAAATAATCATTTTCATCTCTATTTCCCTTTTAGAAGAAGACGCACCTTCCCTTTGAAGAAAGTGGGGAAGTTCATTTTCTATTAGTGAGGACTTAGGGGACTCAAAACAGATTTTTCCCCCTCAATCTGAAGGAAGATCTAGAATTTTGGGGGGAGGAAATGTTCACATGCATGACCTTAATTGTTGAATTGCTTGCTGCCTCTTCCAGCTGCTACTCCTCATTGCTTTCTGTTTCATTTAACTATTGCTTTAGAAATAGATTGTTGGCTGTGACCATGCAGCAGGATTCCTCAGAACCAGATGCTCCCGCAATGATGCTACATTATGAGGTAACATTGTCCTCAGATCTTACTTCAAACTATATTGTGTCACTGTCTGATGGCACCCAGCAGGCTTTTCAGGGCCTTCCAAGAGACCATTGGGAGGATTTTCAGTGCCCCATTAGGTTATAAACCGTAACACTGTGGCTAGGAGGATAGTAAGACAAGCAAGAAAAAAAAACCCTCAAGGAATGATCTCCTCAGAGAGACTTGGTCTTATCTGTAAAGGTAAAAGAACTAAGGCAACCACCCCAAGGGCTGCAGCTCAGTACTCTATTAAGAATGCAGCTGGGAAAGAAAATCCAATATGTTGCAAAGTTCATGCATTGCTACCTGTTCTTGTTCCGTAGGGCTTAGTAGGTATGTTAGAATAGTAAGACTTCCCTTTCTTAGTACCAAATAACATAGTACATTCAATATGCAACATGTTGTGCCCAATACTTTTTGATTCTCATTTTCCACTGGTGTAAAAATATCTATGACTTGATTTGTATCAAATCCATCATATACTGGAGGAAGAAAGTTAATGCTTATCTTCAGCCAGTGTGGCATATTAGTTATGATGTCAAAGAAGACTAAGTGAGGACTGGATTCAAGTCCACCTTTAATCATGGAAGCTCACTGGATGGATTTGAATTACTCTCTGTCCATGCTACTTCACAGGGAACTTTTTAAGGTGATAAATTGGAGTAGAGACCATTCTGGATGCTCAAGCATCCACCTTGAGCTTCTGCATCAAATAAAGAAATAAATATCTCGTGGTCTGCCTATAATTAACTTTAAAACATCTACTGGCACCAGATTACATTTATTTATTAGATTTGTATCTGCCTGTATTATTTTTACAAATATTTCAACATACATTCTCCTATTGTCACTACAACAACCCTGTGAGGTGGGTTGGGCTAAGAGAGAGTGATTGTTTTGTCTTCTAATAATTTACAGTGTGACATTTTAAATGAATTCCTGGTGTCTGATTATGAAAAGGGTTATCATGCCCTCTTGAAATCTTTTATTTCCCAGGCTAAACATGTCTAATCATTCCTCATAAATTTGTCCTTCCACGTGTTTCTCTCTACTATCCCCCAGTATTGTTTACGCCCTTTTATAACTGGTTCTATTGGCTCAAGCTATATTCATACAGTGGGAGTTGGTAAAATATACATAGATACAACCCTGAGCCAGGCCTCGCAGATAGCCAAGGAACACAAAGACAGACTTATATCTTCATGAAGGCCTCAGGGAAAGGCAGGAAGCTTATATCTTTCTGCAATATGTTCCTTTCCCATCCCCACCCCAGAAAAACTGGACAAGTATACTTATGTTAAAATCAGAAAACTTCACCTAAAAGTAGCACTTGAAATAAGTGCAGGCTTATATAAGAAGTGACGGGCATGAAAACCCTGCCTGTCATGACACTTACCTCTGAATTTTATTGCATTCTACAGCTCTGTGATTTATTTTGAAACTGATGAAAGAATAGCATCCTCATCTAAGCACCAGAATGCTGCATTTCAGGGCTTCATTGGCCGTGTATAACAATTCATCATTATTTCTTTCATCGAGCTGTTTTACATAGGCATTGATCAGGAAATCTATCATCCCCAATTGATCAGGAAATCGATCATATCTAATAATATGCTCAGAAACAGTTCGTAGATGTCCAGAATTTTGTGCAGCTTGTTATAATGAAAAGAAACAGTGTATGTGGAGTTAAGATTCCATGATCAGTGATCTGACGTACATTTCGATGAGCTGTCAAGCTCTCACACTTTAGTCATTTCCCCAGTATCTATTTAAAGCACATTCTGCAGTCATCCAACCATTGTTGAACCAAAATAGCAATATACAGGATGAAAAATCTGATCAAAGCATATCCGTGTATCAAACTATTCTTTAAAAAAAATCATAAGTAAAATAAAGGAAACATGTTTAAGCTGGTTTGAGTTCTTTGTAATCACTTTTCTTTAGACCAAATAATATTATACTATTATTACGAAATACAGACTCTCTTTAGTTGTGCACACTAAATTCAATAACATGCCTCTGGTTATCTCAATGAGCTTTTCAGCCAGTGCAGATGGGAAAAGTAAACCCTGAGCAGACAAGAGCTGTTTACCTTTGACTGCAGAATGTTTGGTCTGGAGTACAGCCCTGAGCTCCTTCGTCACTTGCTCTTCCATCTTTTGCTAAATTTCTTGTAAACCAAATCTCATTCTTCTATCATACAGCCAAGATTTACAAAGCAGCTTTGTGGAATATTTGGATTTGGAGTTTTTATGGTTTTTAAATCCTGCCTTGAGCCTTTCTAATTTGATAGCTTTATAAATATAATGCTGGTTTTGTTGTTATGGCTACCCAA
Organism: Stegonotus admiraltiensis; assembly: GCA_032468215.1. NCBI lineage: Eukaryota > Metazoa > Chordata > Lepidosauria > Squamata > Colubridae > Stegonotus > Stegonotus admiraltiensis. Next base: position 255,709 of record JANHZT010006344.1, read on the forward strand.
AAGAAGTGAATTGTACCAAAAATACACATGGTTTTAAAAGTAGGTTCACAAGAAATACTGTATATTATCTATATTACTCCACAAGCTTGTGTTATCTGACTATGTTTAGATTGCAACAAGAACCCTTCATATATTTCCAGATGTTTGGATTGCTCAAACTGAGTACTGAAAAGCATATTGAGAAATGTGGGGATGAATGAATTCATTCATTAAACTGGGAGATAAGTTACTGTACTTTGACACCCTCTGTAAAGCTGAAAAATGTTAGCCTTGTACACACTCTATCAGAAGATAACTGCAGATTAGAAGAACTCAAAACCTAGCCTAAGCTAGAAATTGCATATCTGAGTACAGTCTCTTCCATTAAAGCACATCACTAAATCTTTGCCAACACAAACAACTTTCACAAAGAGCTTGGTGTTAAATAACTCATTCTGACTTGTTGAGTCTGGAGGGAATTTTACAGCAATACTTTAGTTGTGGAAAGCCAAAAGACCCCTTGGCACATTTAAACATCATTTAAAAAGCAGTCTAAGTAGCAGCTGAGACTTCAGAAGTCTTAGTAAAAGAAGTTATGGAAGGAAAAAAATGTTATCACCTTCTCTTCCACTTGATATTCTATATCAAGGGTTCCCAAACTTTTCAGCATATGCCTTATTCTGACTTTTAAGAAAACCTCTTACCTCCCCACATCTCATTGAAGCCAAACTCACCTCCCCCAAAAGAATAATAATACTCAATTCATAATTAAAAATAAAAACACAAACACTTGATATACATTTGTATTTTAAATCTAAAATTCACGAGCAAGTAACAAAAAACTATTAAAATGTAATTTGTCATAAAAACAGCAGAAATAATCCCTGTAGTTTTTTATATGAAGGATGATGCTGCACTTTCCCCAGGAAAATCCCAGGTTTGATGGATGGAAGTAAGCAACTCATATTTCACATATAGTTGATTCTTTCCAATTTTATCAAAAGTAAAAAGTTGGAAAGAGAGTCTGTTCTTTTGTAGTGATTAAATACATCTGGTTAGCCAACTGATCAATCCTGGGCCAATCACTCTCTCTTAGTCCTAGGAAAAAGGCAAGGGCAAACCACTTCTGTAAACCTTGCCAATAAACCTGCAAGGACTTCTCCAGGCAACCATCTGGAATCAGAATTAAGGGATGCATATCTACAGTAAATTGAAAAGTCTTTTTCAGAGATATGTGGAAGAAAATAAAACAACAGTACATACTGCTGCTTCTCCAAATTTTGGGTAAATTGAAAAATATTTTATCCAAAATTTTTCCAAGATTGGATTTTGAATTTATCTCTTGCATTTGAAACCTATTTTATATCTACTGTTTGATTTTGCAATAACTCTGGCAGTAAAGCAACATTAACACTGAATGGACTGTGAGTAATTTATGAATGGAATTTCCAGAAAAGTTGTCTACTTGCATCAACAAAAGCACAATGTTGAGATCAGAGAAAGTAATAATACTGTTCTATGCTGCACCTGGGAACTCCTTCCATAACGTTTTGTAAAACCAGTGCTATTGTCATGGCCAAGAGTATTCTACCCTTAACAAACCACTGGAGAATTTCTTTCTTCTGAAGACAGTCAGAGTTACTGTCCACTCAATTTCACTGCCCACAGATTAAGTGGGGAATTTTGAAGGGCTATTTATGTCTAGTTTGGCCAGCTATGTAAACTAGTGAAAGTGTTTTAATCCAAGAATTTTGTCTGCAACGTGAACTCCCGTGTGCCTAATTAACAGATAGTGGACAAAGTCACTGCTGAAAAAGCTGCTCTCCAGGATGACTAGTATTGACAAATCTGATATAATCTGCCATTCATTTATTTGAAATGAGCATTTGTACTCCAAACAACACTGCAGATAAACAGCCCCAGAACACAAATTCAAGAATGGAAGTGTTTAGTGTGGTTCTTTTACTGAACCTGAAAAGCTAATGAAAACCTGAGCCCATTTCTACTTGGATGGGTAAGTACCATGAAATCTCATGACTATAGGCTGGTAAGAACACATTCTGGAAGAGAAAAGGACAACTTCCATATTGTTACAAGAAAACTACATGGCTTTGTCCATGAAGTCACAGGGAATTGAGCTCAATTTGAAGGACATCTTAAGGAAAGAGTGCAGAGAAGAACAACGGAGATAATTAGGGGCCTGGTGGCTAAAAGATATGAAGAATGCAGGAATTGGAAATGTGCAGTTTAATGAAAAGAAGAACTGGGGGGTGACATGATAGCAGTGTTCCAATATTTGAGGGACTACCACAAAGAAGATGGGGGATCAATCTATTTTCCAAAGCACCTAAGGCAGAACAATAAGCAATGCATGGAAACTAATCAAGAAGAGAACCAGCCTAGAAATAAGGAGAAATTTCCTGACAGTTAGGACAATTAATTAGTGGAATGGCTTGCCATTTGAAAGTGGAAATTGGACAACCATTTGTTTGAAATGATATAAGGTCTCCTGCTTGAGCAGGGGTTTAGACTAGAAGACTTTCAAGGTCCTTTCAAAGCTCTGTTACTCTGTTATTCTATTCAGTTGAAGTCTACCCATCTTACATTTAAAGGGTTGAAAAACATTGATCTTAAACGATTTCTGTTCCTCTCATCCAGCAACTGTTCTTCCAAGCAAATCCTGTGCCTTCAAGTTTATTATATTAGGTTTCTGCCACAAAAATTCTCATAACATCTTCACACATTTACACACAGTGTAAATCCATGGCTTTACATTTTATCCATTGGAAAACTGTCAGTATGTTGTTATTAACCTACCAGAATTACTGCTGAAAGTATTTGACTTTGATTTCCTAAATCTTTACAGATTTGTTATGGAACACAATTTTTATACAAAGTCCCTACTATAGTTATCTAGTCATTTGGGTAGGGGATTAAATCAGATTTGCAAAGCTTGTCTATTCCACATTTGCTCTTAGAATGAGAAACTTGGCAAGTATTATGAAGTCAAATGGGACATGTTTTCTTAAAAACTGAATTATGTTTAAATATTAATGCATCTATCTTTCCTACTGCTACATAAAATGAATGAAGTATGTTTGAAGCTACAGACTCAGAATATTAATTTAAAATTAAGGGGAAAATAGTACAACTAAGATAACATGCAGCAAAAGAGGTTTGAGGGTTATACTTTTCTTAAGTGGGATAAATGCTTCATAGTCTTTTCAGAGAAAATGTTTCACTGCAAACAAGTACATGTATATTTAAAACAAGACAAGTACAGCATTATATTCTTAGAGCAAGACACAGATTGTTTTAGCATCTTTTTAGCACTTGTGTAAATTTTCAGAAAAAAAAGATTTCTCAAAATTAATTAATAACATCCCCTAGAACAAACAGATAAAACAAATGTCAAACTGAATTTTAAAACCCACCAAGATGAACTTCCACTTAATTCAAATTTATAATAACTAATCTTCAAATCTAATAAAATGAGAAACTAGACGAAAGAGATAGTAGTTCAAAATTGCTAAGTCTAAGCCTGAGAGCCCAGGGAATCCCTCGGCTGATGGAAACTAGATGCAATTTATCTATGGACATAAATAACTCTTTATAAAAGGACAATGGATGAATGCTTTAGTAGTATTCATGAGGTAATATATAGATACATAACATTCCAACAGTTGTATGGGATAATCAGATAAACAAGGGGGAAAATAAAACCTTCTCTTAGACAGTTCGATTTTTAAAAGCTCGTGTACTATAATTCCATGACAAAAACATCAAACTTCTCTAACAACATTGAAGCCTTGAAACAATCAGCATGGTGAACGAGTCTCTCTAAGCTCAGATTAGTAATTTAGAAGGGAGAAAATCAGAGGCACTACCACACATGATGTTCAGTAAATACATGTACCTACAGAGGAGAGATCAAACAGAGTCTCATTTCCCCCTCTTGGGATTATGATGCAAGGTGAGGAGGCTTGTCTTTTTTGAGAAAGAAGCACATCCATACCTGCAAATTGCTTTGGAAGCAGCTGCTAGCTTCTTTATCACCGTGTGAACAGCTCTCACCAAAAGAATGAATAAATGACAATCTAATAGGTCGGAATGCTACTATTCCTATTTGTAAAGCCCCCCCAATAGACAAATAGAACTTTTACCTGTGAATTATGCAACTCTGCATAATTGTCTATAGAGTATCCTTCAGATGCTCAATATTGTAAAATATTTTAAGGTAATATTTAAGCATCAGTATTTTTTACTTGTTACACTATCAGTCTAAAGTTAGCAGTTGAACTGCTCTCAGTAATAGTTGTCAATCTTGCTCTGAAGCTCCTTCATTCTCTCATAGTTTAAAAAGCACAATAATGTTTAGAGCAGTGGTTCTCAACCTTCCTAATGCCGCAACCCTTTAATACAGTTCCTCATGTTGTGGTGACCCCCCAACCATAAAATTATTCCTAAGACTATTGAAAATATGTGTTTTCCGATGGTCTTAGGCGACCCTTGTGAAAGTGTCGTTCGACCCCCAAAGGGGTCCTGACCCACAGGTTGAGAACCACTGGTTTAGAGGAACTTGCCTTAACTTAGTGCCTTCTAGAATGTAAAACTTGTAGAACTTCAGTTGGGAAGTCTGCTTTAGAATAATTGATGCTAGGGAACTTTAAAAGACAACTTTTCCAGAACCAGAATTTCAAAAATTTTTGCTTACCTAAGCATGCAAAGAATGTAATAGATTCCTCAGCATAATCTGCAGAAGTTCTAGCCTCCTGAGATTTGAAACTAAACTGATTTCTTCTTTTAAGGGCAATAAGCTTTCCTCAGCAAATGCAACATTTAAGTATAGAATATTCTTTTTTGAAAAATGGCTGATAATGTTGAACACTTACATGTTGAACAATTCTGAAAACAAAGAAGTGGAGACTTCAGACATTATACTCTCAAATATTTATTTCTGGATGCACATTTTCAGATCTCCAAAATTATTTCCAGAACCAATATTTTAAATACCAAAATCCCAGTAGGTTTTTTTTTCATTTAAAATGAATAGCAATTAGAAAATTAAAAGCAATTCCATGGTAAATCCGATAATATGTTTTTCCTGAATTTGTGGCATTACACTGTTTAACCATTTTGCAAATGATGGATTCAGCCCCCATTCTTCATTGGGAACAGATGTATCTCAGCCTTGTGATTCATGTGAAACATTATTGGTTTTGTGATGGTCTACTAAACTAGATCAGATGAGTTTATATAGTTGCAGACTCAGCCAAAGAAACATATAATAATTTCAGTGCTGCTGAGCTGCAAAATATTCCTCACAGGAGTTTCATTTTTCCAACTAGTTATACTACACAAAGATCACTGAAGGCAAAACTCTTCAAGCTGCCACAAAATCATGATTTCTTCCTCTCCATCTATTTTACTTAAAGTAAAATGCGGACAAATGCAAATTCCACATTTTACTCCTTGCTCCTTGTTGGTTTTAAAAAAGCTTTTGGATCTTTAATGCCTCAAAGAATCTTTGTTAATTACAGTTTCCCATCCTGCATTTTACCTAAAGCTCTACCCTTTCACTAATACCTTGGCTCTTAATCCTGAGCTACCTGAAACAGACAATCTAGAGATACAATAAGAACTGAGGTAGGAGTGCTCCTCTGAATGTAAAACACACACAAGGAAAGAGAGTCCACAAACATCCACTCTCACTTAACCCCTCTTGATTTCCTTTTCTTAAAAAAGGTTTTTATTTTTTTTATCAACATATTCAAATGTACAGTCTTTTGTCCATCATTAATCATTAATCATCATTCATCTTATTCTTTAACTTCCATTTGCCAATTAGTTGTTCGAGTCTGCTCTTCTACCATCTCCTTCCTTTATTTTAATACCTTTCCTTTTCTTCTTCCCTTCTCTCCTCTTCTGTCTCTTTCTACTTTCTTCATTCCTCCTCTCCTTCCCTTTTCTACTTCCTCTCCTCTTTCCCCTCTCCTCTCTTCTTTCTCCCTTTCGTACCCTCTCCTCCTCTTTCCCCCTTCTTTCTTCCCCTCCTTTTCCCGTTCTTGTTTTCTTCTCTT
>JANHZT010006344.1:279839-296714 GCA_032468215.1 Stegonotus admiraltiensis
GATGTTCAGCAGTTTCGGCCATTCTCTGCTTCTCAGCTAATTGCAGGCTATCCAGTTCTCAGTTGACTGCAGGTCTGGAGGCATTCCCGGCAGCGCACAGCCCAACAGAGCAGTGGCTTGGTGTTCACCCTGTGCTCAGCCATTTCGCTTCTCAGCTGGGTGTTCACCAGGTGCTCAGCCATTCTGCCTCTCAGCTGTCGGTTCATGCAGCAATGAACTGTCCCTGAATGGCAGCCTCAGGACAGCTTGCTCAAGGCTGGCTGTTTCGGGGTAGCATCCCCATGATCATGTGACCAAAATTCAGATGCTTGGCAACTGGTTCATACTTATGACGATTGCAGTGCCCTGGGGTCATATGAAACAAAATCAATGTGGAAGCCAGATTCATTTAACAATCATGTTACTAATTTAACAATTGCAGTGATTCACTTAACAACTGTGGCAAGAAAGGTTGCAAAATGAGACAAAACTCACTTAATAAATGTCTCATTTAACAACATAAATTTTGGGGTCAATTATGGTCAAAAGTCAAGGACTACCTGTTTTTTTGGAGTTATTAAAAATTGTCAAAATTTATGTTGCAAAGTGAGAATATTTGTTAAGTGAATTTTGCCCCGTTATAACCTTTCTTGTCACAATTGCTAGGTGAATCAGTTGTTAAGTTAGTAACAATGGTTGTTAAGTGAATCTGATTTTCCCATTGGCTTTGCTTGTCAGATTTATGTCAGAAGACGGCAAAAGATGATCACATGACCCAGGACACTGCAATCATCATGAATATGAGTCAGTTGCCAACTATCTAATTTTGATCATGTGACAATGGGGATGCTGCAATGGTCATAAGAGTGAAAAATGGTCATAAGTCACTTTTTTGTGATGCTGTAACTTTGAACAGTCACTCAATGAACTGTTGTAAATCAAGGACTACCTGTATTGGAAATTTATTAAACATTCTTTTTTTAAAGAGCAGGCAGGAAGTCAGAAATCATAGAGAGTATTCCATTCCCTTACATTAGAATAATGAAAACCTCAGAAGGGAAGTCCAACAAATTTTCAAACCAGAGACAATTCTCTGTAAGGCAACACATTTTGCCAGCTTACCTGAAATTTAAAGCTGTCCCCTAACCTAGCATATAAATGAGATCACTTTAAAATTAAACTAGTGCTTTTATCAAACTGTAAAATCATAAATTCAAACTCTGGTAATTTTATTGTGATTTGTTATTCTCCAAGCTGCACAAAACTATTTCATGTCTCTGCATTCGAAGTTTGGTGCTTGATTTACAATCCAGCCTGGGCTTCTAGTTCTTTTTCATTGCATCAGTGATTTAACCTCTTTGAAGCTTTGCTTTTAAATATTTTTTAAATTATTTTTTCTATATACAACTAGAATAACCTTTTAAGAGAAAAAAACATTTTTCTAAGGACAAATTAAATGCTTCTCACATTGCGTCTGTGGAAAAGAAAATATATAAATATCTTTTTGACGGAGGCCAGTCAACTGGTTCCATGAACATTAAAAAGCAACAGAAGGTGCCCAGAAGCCTAAATCTAAATCTATATACCGTTATTTTTAAAAAAGTTAAAATTAAAATTGGCAGAAGCTTGCAAGTTTGCCACATCTTTGTGAACACTAACATTATTTTAGGGGAAAGATTGCTGAAAGCTCACAGTATTAAGCAACCTTAAGAGATTTCAGTCAAGACATTTGGAAAGTCCATGAAAGGGAAAAAAGATGGAAAGCCTCTTTCCCAAACCAAGGCACTACACATCCTAGCGTGGAACTATGGGACTTGAAGTCTAATGCAATTGCCAGATGGCAGATAGAGATTGACTCCTGTAACATTATGACTGAAACAAAGTTCTGTTTTTATTGTTCAGATTTCTGTGTTCGTAGCATACAGGAAATCAGCTATTATCTGCACTGTTTCTACAGCACAGCAGTTCCCCTCCTCAAGGCAACCAACGTCATTCTCAGCAGAATCCTCAAAATGAATGGAACTGTGATTGAAGGAAACCATGGAAATAATTTCCTCCGGACAAACTAAAGTGGGAAGTGATGTGGAAATGATGCTAACTGGGCAGAGATTTTAGCCTAGGTGAGCTTCTTTTGTAGTATACAGTACCTCTTAGTAGGTTTAAAGAAAATACTTTAAATTTAAAAAAAACCGTTGGGGGTAAATGTGTTTCTTTGACAGGGTGACCGTTGATGCATTTGCATGGTTTGAAGAAAAGCAAAGCAAAATTGTTTCCTATATATTTTAAATTTTTATTTTAACCCATGTTAGAAAAACAGCAAGGAATAGTTAAGGGAAACCTGGAGGAAAATGATAAGATTCCAGACATTTTTAAAGAAAGAAATAGCTCGTGCAGTGTTTCTTAACCTTGGCACTTTAAGACACGTGGTCTTCACCTCCCAGAATTCCCCAGGAAATTGGAGAAGCAGGCCTGAGGAATTCTGGGATTTGAAGTCCATATGTCTTAAAGGGGTAGAGGATGAAAAACACAGGGCTAGTGGGTCGTCATTTAGGAAAATGCACCAAGTCAGGTAACTGGTTTATCTTCTATCCCTATATTATTGGCAGTAGTTGGTAATGGTCATCTAGGGTTTTAGGCACGAGTTTTCCCATTCATTCCAGGAGATGCTTCACCTACTTTCAGAATCCTCCTAAGAGAATAAGGTTGCAGTTCTATAGAATGTGGATTCCTTTCGTTAACATTTCTTTAAACTCTGTTCTAGAATAGATGAATTACAGTTGGTGAAATTATACTTAATATGAATCGATTATTATTTACTAATAACACCCCATTTTGCATTCAATAAAATAGGTCCTGCTACTAATAAATTCTAATGGGCACAAGTTTTCAGGCACAAGGATTAGGGTTCTTTTCATGACTTGATGACTCTACAACTGAACCGATGACATCCAAACTGAATTAAGTAATGCCTCTTCCGTGGTTACTTATAAATGAAGAATAAAGACGTGTGGTGCAGAGCTGCTTTTTAATGCTGCTTTTGAAATTGCTGGTCTGTCTAAAGGTGTTGTAGATGAGCTATTGGAATGTGTCCCATTATATTGTTAGAATGCTCCTCTGTTTTGTTTTCCGTTGGGGTCTCTCACAAAATCTGCAGTTCCAAAGGAATATTCGTGTGGTTCCAATTTCAAGTTGTGTTATTTTAACTAATGTAAACAGTAAACAATTAAAAATGAATCGGAAACCCTAAACAGGGATATCCATTTAACCCCTATCTGCCAAAAACATATTCCTCTGCTAATCTTGATAAGAAGGAATGGCAATGCTGCACACATTGGCAGTGCCAAATTTAATATTTAATGATGAACTAGGAGCAGGGAGACTCATGTGTAGTCCACACTTAACCATAGGAACTCCCTAGTTGATTTGGAACATGTATGCAGAGAATGTAAATGGCAGAATTAAAATCATATTTCTTCTGTTCAATATTTTCCTTTAGAAAAAAAACATCCCTTGGTTATTATAATTATTTGGTAATATTTTTTCTTATGTTAATATGTTCTTCATAAACTTGTGGACCTTTTATCCCTAAAGGGAAGCTAAACACCTTGAAGCACAGTACATAATGCTACAATTACATTGTTTTAGAAATAAGCTGTAGATATGTTTATTTCACCATGAATGCATGTGTTTGAAAGACAAGTCATTCCAGGATTCATATATCTCAACATAACCCAACTTGTAGGGTTGTTGGGGGATGGTGAGAATGGAATACTATATATACTACCTCAAGCTCCTAAAGGGAGAATGGGTTACAACTTTAACAAATAAACAAATAAAATTAATTAATGTAACTTGTTATCTATGCATCAACAAGGAACAAAAGAACACATGTCAATGTATATGCATAAATGCAAATTTGGAAATAAGGCTATAAAAAAATCATAACTCACTGCTGTAACAAGTGTGCCTGTTCAATCTCCTATCGAGATAATTAACTTCAGTTCTACCACCTTGAAGGATTCTCTAAACTGAATTTGGATCAGTACAGGATACCTTTCAGAGAGAGAATGACTGACAATCTTCTGACAATCTTCTAAAGAGAGGACTGTTTTTTCATCAAACAGAGAGAATTTCACCTTTGTAAAGTGAGATAAGTGGTAATTCTGATTATGAAGAATGATTATAGCCTTTTTAAGAACACATGTGTTGGGGAAAGGCCTCAGTTTGATCACCATGTTTCAAGTTGACAAGAATAGGTAGCAGATAATTAAAGAGACCTATGCTTGGATCTCTGGAAGTGCTGCCCATCAGAGCAGAAAACATTGAACTGGGAGGGCATCCAGGTTGACAAAATATTCAGGCAGCTTCTCATGTGCAAAATATGCCGGTGTTTGGCAATAGGAAATTACCATATGCAATTCCTTCCAGGATAGGAAACCAATGAAGGGCATTGTACCCATGAGTTAATTTTAAATCAGTCCTCAATCCCCTTAAGCATTGTATCCTGATGAGATAAGGCACATAGAGTAAAATTTGTTTCTCCGTTTCTACATCAGATGTCTATTAAGGATCTTCCCCATATTGAAGCCTTGTTTCTGAGCAATACTTCTGGCAACAAAGCCACTACTTTGGCATCATACTGACCTTCATTTACTAAATTTATTTAATTGTTTCTTGCTGCTGTATATCATCTACCTTGTCACATTATTTTAGCTGAGTCTGAACTGGCACAATAATTTGCTTATCAATCACTTCGTTGTCTTATATTCACCAAGGGTAAGAAGATATTCCACATTTGCAAAGGCTTAATAACTCAGCTCCCACACAGACACAGGTATGCTGCCTAAAATATTGGGGCAGAATCAAGTACGGTACAAAAAGCTATTTTAAAAAGGTTGCATACTAAAAAGAAGTAGCATACAGTGCAGTACAAAACAATGTACAAAAGATAGTATTGCAGTATCCAATCTGGGTCTGTCACCAGCAATAGAAGTTTTGTTTTCAGAGTTTTCAGACTCATGCTGGATGCCATCTTTGGGGAACTTCTCTCCAGCACAGGGGTGTCAAACTCATGGCCCATGGGCCAGATGCTGGCTCTGCCCCCACGCAGTTTAGTGAAGGGGAAAAAAGTCCCGATATGTCATGTGATGCCGCCGTGACGACACAAGTTTGACACCCCTGCTTTAGTAGAACTCTACCACGCACAGAATAGTCTAAAGCAAACACTCTGCTAGAGAGAAGCTCCCTGACGATGGGATCCAGCATGAGTCCGAAAACTCTGAAAACAAAACTTCTATTGTTTGTGACAGACTCAGATTGGATTCTGCAACATTATTCTGGGATACGTACATTCACCTTCATTCATAAAAAATATATTGCATACTTAATTCAGATGTTTCTTACACATCATTCAATTTACCTTGAGAAATGATATTAGCAAAAATATCTAGCAGCTATTAATTATATGAATTATATGTAGAGGCAGTTTGATCTAGTGGTTAAAGCAACAGGCTAAAAAGTGGGAGATGGGAGTTCTAATCCCACTTTAAATATGAGAATCAGTTGGGTGACTTTTGGTCAGTTAACTTGTCTCAGCCCAGCAACCCAAAGGTGCTGCTCAAAAGGCAACTGGACTTTCTTAAAACTGAAGAATCTTCTTGGATGAGAAGCAAAACATTTTCAAGAAAAAACCCCCAAGAAAGTCCAGCTTTGAACAGCACCTTTGGGACAACCATGACCTAGATGAATGAATATTTCCATAAATATTCAACCCAATTCATTCCACAAGGTTCTTGTTTGGGAAAAATAGGGGAAGGAAAGAGTATTAGGTGTTGAATAACTCAATTGCCTTGAGTTATTCATAAAAATAATAAAGGTGGAAAACAAATAATCTTGTCTCTATCTGTTACTATTACTACTTCCTTTTGTTCTTATTAAAGTTGCACTTTATTAAAACCCTGAACAAATAAGGCGATTGTTTATGCAACTTCCAGCTTTGTATCTAACACTAAGCCATTTGTGACCACACATGGTGACTTGTGAGCCAAACTGTCTGAACCAGGTTTATAAATTATAAAGCTTATAATAGGATGATGCAGCTATTGATGATTTCAAAATATGGAGTTTAGAGAATGACTTAAAAAAAACCCTTTCTGCACGGAAATATGAATGGAACAGGAAAAAAAATAGTAAATATTAGGATGTGGGAATGGGAGCTCTGTTTGTTCTCTCCAAAGTTTTTAATTAAATGTTGTATATTTAATTAGTTTTTAATTAAATGTTTCAGTGTGTAAGCCTACTTCCAACACAGGCCTTAAAGAAGAAAGACTGAATCATCTAAACAAGAACAAACATTTATTTATTGCTGCTTAATAGAAACATACAAATTTACAGCAAGTGATTTCCAACTCAGGTTTGCAGAAATTTTGTAGAAATCCGTACAGTAAATTGCTGGCAAACTATTTTGTCCAAAATATGAAGTCGTATTAGTTAGGTCCCTCAACTTTTCAGGAATATATCAAAGTAAAAATTGATGCAACAACAATGGATATGATGACTGGAAGATTAAAGGAATTGAAATTCAATTTATTTGGAACGGGGTTTTTTTAGTGACAATATTCTTTCAGAAGGATTGCATCTACCAAAATTTTATAAGACTGTCTTTATATTTGACCTCACATATTATTAACTTGAGTGGCTCTCTCTGTACAGAGACTTGGTGAGTTGATGTCAATGAACTCCTGCCTGCTGCTTGCCCTAAAGAAGTCTCCAATTTTTTTTGTCCATTTTTACTTTAAGATGTAGACTCAAAGTTGCCTCATAGGGCATCTAATCCAAAGAAATAGAATGGAGAAGGAGGCAAGTAATTGCAATTTGAAAGGGGGGCAACTCCATTACACGATCTGAATTTTACTCATGATTCTTGATACCCTGAGTCCAATATTTAGAAATAGGGACTTAGATAATGCTAATTCTCTATTAGACAAAATAAAAATGATGTTATACAATAACATATTTTTTAAAAGGCTACTTTTTTTCAAATTTCTCAGATACACTTGAAAATACACTATAGCCTTAATACTCAACATTAAAGATAATTAGGCTTTAATTATACATGCCACTCTTTCTAATTTCTTGTAAAATATGTTAATAACTTCTTTAATTAAACTACTGGGGAATTTCAAGGTAGGCAGTGCATAATTATGCAGCCTGGAGTGTGACCAGCTTGACAAGGTTAATACTGTATTTGGATTAATGTTTTTTTAATTAAGAAACTGTCAGCACTCATCTATATATTTATAAATATTAACTTTATTTAGTCTGCTTACAACTACATTTTCCTTAAACTGTGAATGCCATATGTATGGAAGGGGAGAAAGGGCATCTCAGGCACCCTTACCTTCCTTATTAGTAGTAGCTGTTTTGATAAATGTTGAGAACCATAACTAGGCTTACTTCCTAGTGAAATTACGGTAAAATATTTATTGATTTAAGAAAATTTATATGGCCACCCAACTCACTTTCAGTGACTCCAGATGGCTTATAAAGAAGTTGATCTTCCAATGAAACATAGATAAGTCTCCTCAGAAGTAAACCCTAGCGAGTTCTCAAGGAAATACGTTTAGGATATGTTTCTCTGTCCTTAGCATTTTTCACTTATATGTCTCTCGCTTCTCATATTCACAATTATTTGCTAAAATTCTCTAGATAATAATTGAGAATTGAGAATTGAGAATGGTTAAATACGAATGAGCTTAATTTGTTTATTTTCACCAGAAAATTTTTAAATAAATTATTCATATTTCAACTATTTTCTCTGTTCAACCTCTATTCTTACAGAGAAAATGATATAGGAAGATTTAGTGCTTGGCAGTACTTGTTACTTGGAGTGACAACCTGGTACACGACTCGATTAAGCTAGAATATTTAATTCAACTCACTTCCTCTATAGTTAAAAGAATATAAACCAGCTCTCATCTATACACTGAAGATTTCCATTCATTATAGTGAACTTTAATAAATCCAGAAAATAGTTTCAGATTTCATCAAATTCAGCTAAAAACTACAGGACTGTGCAGATATAATATAATATAATTTATTTATTTATTTATTTATTTATTTATTTATTTAATTATTTTGTCAACAAGTACAAGGAAAGAAGTATCAGTATAGACATAGACATGGACACATGAAAAAAATGGCACAAATAAATGGATATAAATAAGCAAAACATAGCCATAAACACATAATATGAGTACATATAAATGGGGACAGTAGGACAGGGAAGGTAGGCACGCTGGTGCGCTTATGCACACCCCCTTAGGGACTCTTAAGAAATGTGTAAGGTCCACAGTAGACAGTTTAAGGTAAAAGGTATGGGGGTTAGAGAAACTAACAACAGGTTCAGGTAGAGTGTTCCAGACATTTACTACTCTATTGCTGAAGTTGTATTTTCCGCAATCAAGATTAGAGCGGATTATTTAGTTTGTATCTATTGATAGCCCTTGTGTTATTGTGGTTGCAGTTAAAGTAGTCATTAACAGGTAGGATGTTATGGTAGATAATCTTGTGTACTAAGTTTAGGTCAGAACATAGACAGTGTAGTTCAAGGTTATCCAGGCCTAAAATTTCAAGCCTGGTAAAATATAGGGGATGGATTGTCTTTGATGGGTTTCATTCTTTGCTAACTGAACCATTATAGATAATACAAGAATACAACCTACAACACCTAATTTCTTTGTTAAATGAAGAATATCTCTGTGTAAACTCTCCATTGTGAAATGTTAACTATATTTCCTGAGATCAATACAGGCTTCCAAAAATGGTTCCTTAAATTGCCATATATTGTGCAGGTTTTTCATTTTCACTAGCTTAACATTTCTTTAATAAGAAAATGGCAGGAAAAAGTAATGGGAAAATAAAGACAATTTCAGACTAAATTACACTGCACGAACCCCCATAAATTCTATTGTAGTGATTGCTGAATAAATACCCAGTCTGAAAGTTCTCAGTCCAACAGGAAACCAGCATCCACAACAAAATTTAAAAGGTTTCCCAATTATTTACAACTATAATAATAATTAGTTGAAAAATGTAGGCATGTACCACATCATCATTATTAATTATGAGCAAGGAGTACAGTAGTGGCAATGACTCCTTATAATTTTTACAATGATTTTAATCTATTCAGCGGAAGTAAATCAAGTAGAATCTGAAAGTCCCACAGCTACAAACTTTCAAACTATGTGAAGAGAATCCTGACATGTATTTTGAAATCTCTGACAATTTAAATTTTACTGAGTTGTGAAATGGATTATTTGGAAAGAGAACGTATATATAACCTTGGTTCTGAAATTAAGCCACTCTGTATTTCATGGGACTTACTTCCAGACACATATTTATAAAATAGAGCTGCACATAAAGCCATAGGGAAAGAAAATAAATGGGCTTGCAAAGATCATTCGCGTATATGTTGGTTTAGCAAGATTAAAGAAATCTAACATGGAGAATATCTGGGTTCCTGCAACGTTATGAACTATTTAATCTGGGGTTGCCACATGTCACTTTGAGTTCTTATTATATTTTACTCCTAGAATTACATATGTGTGGGAAAAAATAATAGCTTCACATTTAGAAGAACAAAATAAGCCAGAGAAAAATTCTGGAAACTTTAAATGAAATGTAATGGACAAGTCATATTAATAAAGACTGAAAAAAGCTATTCCTTTTTGTTTTAGCTGTCTAAAAGAAGAAGAAGAAATGGCAAAAGAATTATGTTTTGAAATGCTGTAATGCTATGTGAGTATGTGTGGAAGTTCACGTAGCCCTACCTTGCCTACCCACAAACAAACCTACAGGTACATAGCCACAAACTTAATGAGGCTAATAACAGGGCCTTCGTACAATGTTAATGCGAATGTGGCGAATCTGAGAATATATAGTTGATTTTTGTCATTTGTTTTTTGATGTTTCTAAAACTAAATTCCCTCGTGTTACTATTAGTTGCAAATATGAATCCCACAGGCATTCTAAATTTCAGTGGATAAGTCCAGTCTTTGTACATTTTCCTGGAATGTAATTTCAATGAGTTCTACAAACAAGTTTACATTTATAAAAATATTTTAAATTCTAATAATAGAAGGCAGATAAGGTTTTCATTTCATTCTTTCATTATTTGTGTGTTTACTTACTTACTACATTTCTGTAATGGTGACTCTGTAACAACTCAGAAGTGGAATATAAATGTCACCACCATCCCAGCAAAAGAAGCATGAACTATTGACTTTCTTATATATACCTCAGCCAGTAAGAGCTTTGCAGAAGAGCTCTGTGTTCACAAAGGGTCTCTAAAATTAATTGTTCCATCAACCTGATATCTACTTCCAAGACCCTGGGGCAGGTCTTGGGAGTAGCATCTGGGTTGAGTTTGACCCTGTTTCTATTGATGAAGTGGACAGGATTGTGGGTAGACTGGGTGCCTCCACATGTTTGTTGGATCCATGTCCCTCCTGGCTGGTCTCGGCTGCCAGGGAGGTGACTGGAGACTGGATCCAGGCAATTGTCAACTCTTCTTTGATGGAGGGGGTCTTCCCCACCTTTCTTAAGGAGGCAGTGGTTCGCCCCCTCCTCAAGAAGCTAGCCCTGGATCCAGACTCAATTAATAACTATTGACTCATCTCCAACCTTTGCTTTATTGTGAAGGTTGTTGAGACCGTGTTGGTGCAACAGCTCCCACAGTTCCTGGAGGAAACAGAGTACCTAGACCCGTACCAATTGGACGTCCGGCACAGGTACAGCACGGAAACGGCATTGGTCGCTCTGGTAAATGATCTCTGGCAGGCCCAGGATGGAGGTTGTCCCTCCATCCTGGTCGTACTTGACCTCTCAGCGGCTTTTGATACCATTGACCATGGTATCCTACTGCAGCGACTTGGGGGTTTGAGGGTTGGAGGCACTGTTTTACATTGGTTCTCCTCCTACCTTTCAGGTCGCTTGCAGTTTGTATGGGTGCGGGGACAAAGGTCCACCCCAAGGCCCCTAACTTGTGGGGTGCCTCAGGGGTCGGTTTTCTTCTCCCTACTCTTTAACATCTACATGAAGACACTGGGTGAGATCATTCGTGGTTTCGGGGTGAGGTATCATCAGTATGCTGATGATACCCAGTGATACATTTCCACCCCGGGTCACCCCAGAGATGCCCTTTCCATGATGTCCCAATGCCTGGAGGCGGTGCGGGCCTGGATGGGTAGGAACAGACTCAGACTCAATCCCTCCAAGCCTGAGTGGTTGTGGATGCCATCATCTCGTGTTCCAGAGGTCCCATCGCTTTTGATAGGGGGGGAACTTACTTGCCCCCGTGGAAAGAGCCTGCAACTTGGGTGTCCTCCTGGATCACCGGCTGTCCTTAGAAGATCATTTGACAGCCGTGACCAGGGGGTCTTTTGTACAGGTTTGCTTGGTGCACCAATTGTGCCCTTTCCTGGACTGAGATGACCTCCGCACTGTCACTCATGCCCTGGTCACTTCCCGCTTCGATTACTGCAATTCCCTCTACATGGGGCTGCCCTTGAGGTGCACCCAGAGGCTCCAACTGATCCAGAATGCGGCTGCGTGGGTTGTAACGGGAGCCCCTCGTTACTCCCGTGTAACACCTCTCCTGCACAAGCTGTACTGGCTACCAGTGGTCCTCCAGATCTGCTTCAAGGTGCTGGTACTCACCTATAAAGCCCTACATGGCTTAGGTCCGGGATATTTGCAGGACCATCTCCTGCCTGCCTCCCACCATCCTGTCCACTCACACAGGGCTGCTGTCCTCAGGGTACCGTCAACCAGACAATGTCGTCTGGTGATGCCCAGGAGTAGGGCATTCTCTGTGGGCGCTCCCACCCTCTGGAATGAGTTACCCACTGAGCTACGGATGGTGCCTGATCTCCGCTTCTTCCGTCGCGGCCTGAAGACTTGGCTGTTTCAACAAATGGGCTGAGTCTGATCCTTGGTTTTATTATTTCATTATTTTATTATTACGTGATTTCAATTGGTTTTAATTGGGGATTTTTATTGTTGCATGTTCTGACTTGTGTTCACCATCCTGAGTCCCTCGGGAGAAGGGCGGCATATAAATATGTGCAAATAAATAAATAAATAAATAAATAAATATTTAGAAAAACCTCCTCCTTTCTCTGGTTTTGCTTGGTGGCACTCAGGAATGTAGGATATACATTCTAAAGAATTAAATGGACCAGTTTAAATGAAGTTGGCAGTCCTGGCACCAACTTATAAATGGTTTTATAGATTAAGACTGCCACTTCGAATTTTGCTCAGATTATTGGCCAGCACAGTAGCCACAAAACTGGTATTATGTGCAGTAGTGGGTTTCAATTTTGGGACATCCAGGCGGGTGGGCGGAGCCTCCTGCCACCATCACTACCGGTTCACCAGATCTGGGGCGAACCAGTAACAACCCACCACTGGTTATGTGACACCAGTAGTTGTCACCTACCAATAAGCAGATTGCCATATTTCGCACCAGCTACACTTTCCAAGTTGTCTGCAGAGACATCCCCGTGAGAATGTTGAAAAAATTACATGGCGCTTAGTGTAGGAAGTCTAACTGGTGAGAAGTTGTACTTTTAGAGTGGCCATGCAGCTCTTTTAAGGTTCTATGAAGATAGTACTTGTGGCTGACATTTGGAAGAATGCAATGATTGTGGTCATATACCAAATGAAGATTAACAAGTGTAATTGAAAAAAAATGACAAATGAATTAGTTTGTTAAATGTGCCTGTGAAAATGCTTGGCAGAAGTGACAAGGCACAACGTTTTGGAAGAGCAGTGTCAGTTTATACTAGGCACAAAGTATGAAAATCATTTTTTTTCCTGTTCAACAGGTCAACAAGAAATGTACGTGTGTGAGAGAGAAACCTTATGATATGTCTGAGGAGATGTTTGTTTACAAAGCAAATTGTAAGGTTGAATTATGAAATATTTTGCTTTTAAAAAATAGTTTGGGACTTACTTAAAGACCAGTTGGTGCTCTATGTGGACAGAGTGATCTATGTGAGAAACAAAGCAAGCATGAGAATAAATGGAAAATAAATGAACAAGGAGATCTTTAGGTTAAAATTAGATTATGTTAGCCAGGAACCCAAATGTGCCTTTCTATTGTTTAAAGATATTTGTTGTGATTTGCAGTATTAGGGAAAAAATGCACAGGCAGTAGTCAGGTTAAGAACAAGTTCCATTCCTAACTCTGTCTTTAACCCAATTTGTATTTAAGATGGATCTCGTATTTTCAAATGGGCTGCATGTTGCTGGATGGTTTCCCCTTCCTTGGGCTGGTGAACTGCTGGAGCTGTGTGGTGTTTTCAGGAACTACTGAAAACAGACTGTTCAGCTCCAGTGGTTCCTGAGGGCATTGAGCAGCTTCCATATTTTGTCAGCTGGCAGGGGGGAGTCCCATTTGCCATTTTTAATAATGGAACTCATTCTTAACCTGGCTACCACCTGTGCCTTGTGTCAAGGCATTGTTTTTAAGTCAAACATCCTTAACCTGGGAACTGCTCGTAATGTCATGTAATAGATATATGAATCACGTTTTGCACAAATGGCTAAAAATAGAGCAAATAGATGAATTTATGTCGTTCGGAAGGATGTGAACTAGAGCTAGGAAAATGCAGAAATTTTAAGAGATGCAAATGTTGGTAGGAGAGTTTTAGGCAGCATGTGTCTTATTTCAAACAATGGGTGTTTGTTGCAAGAAGCAGAAAAGGCTGTGTATAAGTTCATTTTGCAATGTGGGAGACAACTAAGTCTCTCGGGAGAAAAAAACCCAGGATGAATGGTTGTTGAACAATTGTAGACTGACTACAAAAGTGAATGCTTAGTAGAAAAGAAAAAAGAAAGTTTAGAAAAACCACCCTTGGGTAGTTCCACTATAGAAAGAGAATGAATGAAGATCAGGTTGCACAATAAATATATGAAGGAAAAGTTAGGAAGAGAAAGAATGAGAAAGTCATGGCTGGTTGGAGTTAATAAGATCCTTAAAAAGAGAGAAGTAGGAACATTGAAAAACATAGGCAGCAGCATGTGTACAGTACAAAATTGAGCACAATGAAAAAAGCAGAAATGCAGATTGGAGGCATTCCCCAAATGGGGAGGAACTTGCTGAGATACCCAACTTTCATCATTTTGACAAAAGTAGAAAACTCCTCTTAAGATAAATTAAATGTCCTCTTTCATCATGACAATTCATGACTATTCTTAAAGCAGTCTCATGCATTTTCCAGGTCTGAATGGGAGCTGGAAAAAAACAGGATCTATTGTAATTCACAGTAGGTCATGTAGTCCTCAAATGATTTACAGTCATTTGTTTAGCAACAGTTCAAAGTTACAGTGAAACTGAAATATGTTATTTATCACAACCATTGCAGCATTCTGATGGTCACATGATCAGAATTTGAGCACTCGGCAACCAGTATGTATTTACAATGGTTGTAACATCTCAGTGTTCTGTGATTGCCATTTGTGACCTTCCCAGCCAGCGTCTAACAAGCAAAGTCAATGGGGGAAGCTGGATTTACATAACGACTGCATGATGTAATTAACTATAGTGATTCACTCAACAACCATAGCAAAAAAGGTCATAAAACAACCACCTTGCTTAACGATGGAAATGCATGGTCCCGATTGTAGTCATAAATTGAGGACTATTTGTACACTCATACTTGGCTGAAAGTCTAAGCACGTCTTCCAAATAATTTTCAAAGCATGCAGAGTCCTAAAATACTGAGCTAGCTGCAGAACTACCAATAAAATCAGAATCATTTTATGGCAAAAAAATTCTGCTTGGAGACCCTGTTGCACTTATTACCTGACAAATGCTATCATTTTAAGTTCTTCCCTTCTCACCTTAAGCATATTCTGTCAGCTAAAATTTAACTTACGGTCTCTAGAGCAATTTTTATGATGGGCCATTTCAACAATGGAATATGCTGATTTCTTGTGTTGACTTTATGCATTGATTAGGTGTGGGAGTTTAAATGAGCAAGTAAAAATGGCACTTTGGGGAAAACTCTTAAACCGCAGAATGGGAAACATTGTAAAAAAAAACACCTTCCTTTATTTATGTAGTCATTTGCATTCTGCTTAGTCACTTTCTTAGTTGGGAGCCAAGAGTCATATAATTTGAACATCGTTTTTATGTTATTGCTAGCTATAAAGAGCTGCTCAGAAAAATACGTCACTCAATAATTCTTAATTGAAGTTACCAATGAAGTTGATGGCAACATCCCACTGGTTAGGATGAATACTCAGGAGTGAATTACTGCATTACCTCCTTGCTAGACAAGGAGATTTGTATTGCAAAGCACCTCAGGAAAGGAAAGCACAGATGCCTTGTGCAAGCTTAGAGAAATACCCTTTGCTTCAGAAAGGTTTGTGAAAAAGTAATGATCTGTTTCTGAAAGCCTGTTATGATTACTGAAGAATTTCAAAGTTCCCCAAACATTTTTATCCAAGATATTTTTTACATCTTTATTTATTCATTTTTATATTCCAAAGATTTGTGTTTGTTTGACAGAGGTTTTTGTTTAATTAAATCCACAATGTTATCTGCAGACCACAAAGGAAAGATCATTGCCATTAGATAGTTCTATTGATCTGTAATGTTTAATGATAGTACACATATAGGAAAATATTATACATAATTAGAAAATATTAATTGAAATTCTAAATATTGCCAAAGTATAGAAATATTTTTATTGGACTCGCCCAATCCTAACAGTGGAATTTGCCAAATGCAATATCTGGTTTTCCTTTTTCTTTTTAAAGATCCAAGTGGAATCTTGGTTTTTGAACACATTATATTATGTAAACAGTCCCTTTCTTTTACTCATTATTTGGCAATATTTTGTACTGATTTGGCTTACCTTCAGCAAAGTGTCAATCTATTGAAAAGACAGTGCCACTGGATTTGATCCTCCATCAACTATACCTCTATAAATCTGGCATTTGAGAAGGGATTGTTAGCAATATGTGATTGGTTTTTTAAAAAAGAAAATACAGAGAGATAAGTTACAGTAATTGGGCCAAGTTTGTATAAGATGACAGATGCTGAAAAACCACACAGTTGGAATGGTATAAGAAAATTAAGGAATGAAAATGAACACCAAAGAGGAAAGAGGAGAAACCTAGTTTAGTGTAGTGGTTAAAAGGTCAGGCCATCCCCCAGAGACTATAAATTCTAGTCCCACCTTAGTCCCAAGCCAGCTGGGAGATCATGTGCCAGTCATTTTTCTCAACCCTAGGAAGGCAATAACAAGCCAATTCTGAAAACGGCTGCCAAGAAAACTGCAGGTAACGGTGACCAGGAGTCAAATCTGAACTAGAGGAACAAATTTGAATTTTGAATGGGGATAGAATAATGCACAAAGCTAAGAAGTTTCCTCATCCCACCTCCCACCACTGCCAAAAAGAATAAACAAGTAAATGAATGGGGACGGACGGACCAGAAAAGATAAAATGCATTTTCATGGTTATAAAAAAATAATTATAACTAGCATCTGATCTAACAAAGCACAGATTAAATGCTGGCTTTCCAGAACAAAGAACAAAATAGGGAGATTCACAGGGGTTGCAAGATAGCATAGAAAATAAATAGTGCCTTACTTTATATAGCAGAGGCCACTGATTCTGGTATTAAACTAAGTGCATTCTTCATACCAGGGGAAGCTCAGTCATGTGCTTTGGACACTAAAACTGCAGCTTTTACACTGTATTACAGAATTTATGGCTCAGTATTTTTTATTTTTATTTTTATTTTATTTATATGCCACCCTTCTCCGGAGACTCAGGGCAGCTTACAATGCATTAAGCAATAGCCTTCATACTTTTGTATAT
>JANHZT010006344.1:314993-325668 GCA_032468215.1 Stegonotus admiraltiensis
CACTTAGACTTATATACCGCTTCATAGTGCTTTACAGCCCTCTCTAAGTGGTTTACAGAGTCAGTGTATTGCCCCCAGCAATCTGGGTCCTCATTTTACTGACCTCAGAAGGATGGAAGGTTGAGTCAACCTTGAGCCTGGTGAGATTCGATCTGCCAAACTGCTGGCAGTTGGTGATCAGCAGAAGTAGCCTCCAGTACTGCACTCTAACCACTGCGCGACCGCAGCTCATATTTGGCCTTGGGTGGAGAAAAGAATAAACCTTAACAATATTCTTTATGCTTTGCTTTGATGATATGAAACTGAAGATAGGGAACAATTGTAATGGGACATAGAAGAAGGAGGACCATAAAAAAGGAATGAGATCTTAAGATCAGAGAGAATTTTAGACTCAGTAATGGACGTGCTGACCAGAAGCTATATGTGCTACTATAGGGTTTCCAAACTAGGCAACTTTTTTAAAAAGTTTTTAAAAGTCATGTTGTCTGGAGAATTCTGAGAGTTGAAGTCCATAAGTCTTAAAGTTGCCACGTTTGGGGACCCAATTGTAGTAACGTTGAAACTGGACTAAATTCTGATGATCTCCATCTAGAGCAAGGGTGTCAAACTCATGTCATCACGATGGCATCTTTTTTTTTTAACAGTAACAAGTTAAAAGGGAAGGGAACTTCCAACTATTTCCTACTAAGCAGGTATACACAAAAGTATGAAGGCTGTTACTTAACGCAATGTAAGCCGCCCTGAGTCTCCGGAGAAGGGCAGCATATAAAATCGAACCAATCAATCAATCAATCAATAAATAAATAAATAAAAACTTGGAGGTCATCTAGTCCAACCGTCTGCTCACATCAGACTTTTTTCCCCTTCACTAAACAGGGCGTGGGCATGGCCAGTGCATGATGCATCCAGCCAGTGGGCTGGGAGTTTGACAGCCCTGATCTAGAGTAAGAGTGGTTGGTAAACCTAAAAGGAACTGAGCATATGCCAATTTATGGACTTTGGGATGAGATCAGGGCACAACTTACCAAAGCATTTGAGGGCATATCCTGGAAAGAAGAGGGCTGAAAATGAAAAAAAGCCATGGAGCAAATGGCTACTTGATCCTAAGTTTTGACTGCAGGAAAACAAGTTATTTTTTTTATTTTATTAAATTTTTATTTAATTTTTTTGCCCACCAGAGAATTAACTAACCATCTTTTATCATCATTTCAGTTTGAGACTGGATGGACCTATTAATTACATATGCTCTTGCCTAAAACCTATATTCATAAATAGAAAAAAGTTAGGAATTACTGACTGAAGCAGGGGGTTACACATATCATAGGCACACACAGGATTTAATATTTGCTTCCTTAGAATGCTTATGAGAACAGATAACAAGTCAAGAGGGGAAAATGCTCATTTGGTAATTTTGCTTTAGATGTCAGATGGGAGGTGAAAAAAGCTCAGTCAAGAATGCAAACAAGCTTGAAACTGGCAATACAAAATTGTACCTCTTCAATACTCAACTGCTCATTGTCTGTGTTTGCAAATTTGAACAGAAGAAAATAATATATCTGCAAAGCATGTGATGTTGCCCTGTCCTCATCAGATTTGGATCCATGTTCAATGCGACCCAGCAACAAAGTACTGGTTGGTCATAGAATCCATTCTAGATGTTTTGGTAGTTTCTGATGACATTTTCAGACTCTGGAGAGGGAACAGAAGCCCAGCACATATGTCTATACTAGGAGATTGACAGAAGCTGATCTCTAGGTAGACATGGCTCTTTCAGAATCTGAAGAAATAAATCTTTGGGATATAAAGTGGGGGGACTTCTTGTGGTCCTGATTCTGAAGGAGAGGGACCCGGTCTTTCACCAGCAGAGAAGAAAGAACAGCCCCAGCATTGTTTACTGGGGTGGGGGAGAGATGTTGGGTCATTCTGTGTTTATAATTGTTTGAGGACCATTAATAGACAGACAAGTTAGGTTCAAGCTTTTGTTTTCTTTTTGTCAGATTAAACTTCATCCTGTGAGAGAAGGAGGACATCAAAAACTTTTCTGTGAGATGTGAAAGAACTATCCAGTGCATGTAGATGGCAGAAGAGCATATGGATGAGAAGGTATGTTCCTGCACTCACTGAGCAAGTGTTGAAATTATGCAGTAGCCTGCCAGTTAAAAGCAAATCACATCCTGTAAACTACAGGATGCAATTCTGCAGTGAGTTGATATACTCACTCACAGGAGGGGGCCAAAAAGCCCTACTAAGCAGGTATATACAAAAGTATGATGGCTATTGCTTAATGCATTGTAAGCCGCCCTGAGTCTCCGGAGAAGGGCAGCATATAAATCGAACCAATAAATAAATCTTTCAAAGCTAAGTACCTTTAAATATCAATATCAGATACCAATTCACTGTAAACATTGTTATATGTGTGGGAAGAATTTATAAATTTTATAACTGTTAGAAATATTATATAGGGAATCATATGTTAACGAAACCAGTTTTCCAAAAAGGTTATTGGTTAACAGTCTTCAAAATCCTTTAAACTCACAGAAAACATAAGAATTATGTTAATTCCTATTAAGCACTTCAATTAGTGTTAATTAAACACTTATTTCAAATTTTAAAGCTAAACAAGCAAACACCCAAAACTCAATTAAGACAATGTAAACGTAATTATAATGCTCACAGTCCAAACGAAGATACCCAATCCACATCAATTGATTTAATCAACCCCTTTTCTGGGGTCAACACATACACACACATGACCCTCAAGTATCACCTAGAATCAGCACTTATATGCTTCCATACCCAAGACAAGCTTCCCTACAAAACCATTTCTTTCTACCCCATTTCTATTCAGCTACCCCCGTAGACAAACCTCTTTGCTTAAATAATTCTCCTTTCCTCACAGCTATCTGGATTTCATTTTTATTTATTCTTACACAACCCCGGCTCAAATTGGAACCTCAAATTATTCTTCTGACATATGGTAGAATAAATGTGTACAGGAGTTAGTGCTTTATCTTTAAGGACATCTTAAAGTTTATCTGAAGATTAATTCAGCTTTTTCCATTCTTGTGGTACTTTGCTCGAAGCTGAATGTGAGAGCATGGAATATCAGCATTTCTGTAGGGCACTGTATTGGCTAAGATTACATAAACTACCAAAAAGCAGTAGACATGCTTGCTGCAATGTGCTGTCTCTGTTCTTCAGCCTTTACTGTTCAGAGTTAATCAAAACCTTATGATGCAAATCCCAATCATGATTTTTTTTAAAAAAGATGATAAATGTACCTATCAGGTATTTGACTAATATTTTGGAAACTGCAAAGCGCAACTATTCATTTGGAAAATATGCAACATCTGTGAATTTTGGGAAAGAAAATGTTATTTCTTCTTTAGAAGAACAGGTTCTCAGCAGCAGTTCAGCTTTTAAAAATTATACTACAGTTTCAAGAAAGCTTTGGTTGATTTTCTAAAAGCTTATTTTATACATGTGGTTGTTTTCTTGATTTAGCATTATTATGTCAACACACAGCATGGATAAACTGTAAAAATTAGTTTAATACAGAAATCAGAGTGTTTAGTAATAGAAAGACTGAATGTGCAATATGTCAGTCAAATGGAATTGCTTCCATCAGCCTTTAGAAAATGCTGACCAAAAGTTTTCTGTAATCTTGTGCAACCCTTATAGGTCATAAATGAGGCACTTAAAATTTGTCAGCAGATTATATATATATATGTGGAGAGAGAGAGAGAGAGAGAGAGTGAGAGAGAGAGATGCTGCTGAATTCAGACAGAATCGGAGCTTATTGTAGGATTTCCAAGACTCCTATGCATATGGATCCATTTAAATGTTAGATCATGGCACACCTAAAAACTAGAGAAGAATTATAGACTACTGTATGCCTTACGGATTCTGCCATAAACAATAGAATGCACAGAGCAGGATTTTTTTTAAAAAAATAAAACATATAGAAACCAAGGAGTCTGCTATAGTCATATAACATGTTCTCACTGCTTATGGAAGTAATCTATCATTTGGGTTTGAACAATACAAAAATCACTCTGTTACTTGTCCCTCCCATTTTCCTGATTTTTTTTTAATCCTTTCTTGATTCCTCTTTCTTACCTTTCCAAGCCCAATTAGCTGCTTGGCACTTGATGAGCTAGGAAATGCACAGCATCTGTTGTTTATACCATCTGGACCCTCACCTGCAACTTGCCTGGTCTTGTTGCCATATCCGTGAGGTAGTAAACAGCACATAAGGTAATGGTCCTTGGCCATTGTTCTCATGTGTGTGATGGAGACACATCATTTAACATGAAGTTGGCATCATCATCACCACAAGCAACAGCCATAAGACCGACTTAATAAGGAAAGGACAAGAACAAGAGAAATCAGAAACTTGTTTTACTGCTGATCTCTATAGCTGCAAACCTATTCTTATCCTAAAGTAAGATCTGCAAAAGAGGCTATTTTTCAAGTATGTTCAACACAGACATTCTGACAAATGACAACCAGAAATAAGCCTTTTCAGTAGTGTTCGCATGGTAGCATTTGAAGTAAGCCCAATTACTTCAGGAGTAAGTACTCTTGCTTTCAGCCTTAATCAAGGTCTTAATTTATCGGGTTTTAAATCTATTTTCCTGATTACTTTTGTGTGGTCGTATTTCTGCCAATGCTTTGGTGTTACTCCTTGAGAAAGCATTGCTTTAATGCAATGAGGTCACTGGTGGTTCATGGTCAAATGCCAGCATAGTGGCATAGACTAAATTACAGTGGCAATGAGTGTGACAATGGAAGTTCTGAAAGAACAGGTTGGGGATAGATCATCCTGGAGAAACTTTTCAACCTTTTTCATTTCACAGCACACACATTTCATAGGCAGGGCTTCTGGGTCATGATGTCATGAATTCTTGGAGATTCAAGAGGAAAAATGGAGGCAATCTGCCCCTGGTTATGTCACGGAGATGGGATTCTGACTGTACATAGCACTTCCTCACATTTATTTTAGCTTGCTGATGCAGTACAGTACCAACTTTTTGTGGTATGCAAATGTGCCATGGCACAATGGTTAAAAACTACTTTTCTAATAAAGGAATATATTTGTAGCTCAGAATTGCTATGAGGGCCCCTTGGTGCTCTTTGAACACAGATAATGTTACATAGTTTGGGTAATGAAACATCCTCAAGAAAACAAGCAAGCTCAGAGAACACCAAGGACCCCTGAACTACTGATCTAGAAGATATCAGTTCAGACTCTGGTATCTGCATCCAGACTGTTAACTGAGAGGAAGAATTCAGAGAAAGAAATAAGAAGAGAATATCAGAGAAAATGGGAAATTCAAAAGGAGAAAAGAAAAAGAAACAGAAAGACTACAGGACGTCCTACTTATTTTTGATACTGGCTCTTTCCATGATCTTGTTTTACTAGCATCTAAGGCATGGGTGTCAAACTCACGTCGTCATGGTGGTATCACATGACGTATCAAGACTTTTTTCTCCTTTGCTAAACCGGGCGTGGGCGTGGCCAGCACGTGACGTATCTGACCTGTGAGCCGGGAGTTTGACAGCCCTGATCTAAGGGTAATGATCTTGTTTTACTAGCATCTAAAGCATGAACTTTCTAACAAATTACCATTGGGGTAATATAATATTGATAGAAAATAATGGCTCCCTTAGTTTATTCCTACTTGTATGTGGACATTAGCTTTGCTGCCATTTTTTGTTGATGCTGTTTTTTGTTATTCATTTATTTTAGTAGATACTTAAAAACACTACTGAGAGGAAATTAAGCAAAGAATGAAAACCAAAAAGACAAGAGAAAAGTGATTTACAAACTGTATAAAATTAAATTTAAATTTCAAGGTAACATTGGATCATTGCTGTACATTAAAGTTTCTTGAATGATTTAAAAATTCAAAACCATCATTAAGATTATATCAATGTCCAATAGTAAATTAAAGAATTCAGTATATAGTAATGCTATCAAATTTAAAAATGCTATCATTCAATTATTCAAATAGAAGGTAAGATATGAAAGCCTCATTTTAAGTGGCTTTAATGTAAGTATACTTTGTAGGAATATAAAGTCTAGTAATGTCTAACAGAAAAATACTTCTGTAATTTTAATTTGCCATAAATAGGGGACAGCAAAATTTTTGTGACCCCTAATTGCTCAGCCACCAAAGCAAAATAAATACAAATTGTAGTATAATTCAAAGAAACACAAATTTAAAAATGGTGTGAAATGACATGGTATGACATGATATTACAAGATTGTCCAAACTTTACCATATGAAATGCTGCACTGAAACTTGAAATATCATGGGTTTTCTACATTGCCAGCCTTACTTGAAATATCATGGGTTTTCTACATTGCCCACCTTACTTGAAATATCATGGGTTTTCTACATTGCCCGCCTTACTTGAAATATCATGGGTTTTCTACATTGCCCGCCTTACTTGAAATATCATGGGTTTTCTACATTGCCCGCCTTTGTTCTCAGCTGATTGAGAACAAATTGATACATGGGATGTTAATGTATAAGATCAGTTTTAAAAATACATATACACATACGTTTGGATTTTTTTAAAAGAAGAAAGCATATTTATTAGTTTTTTGAGCTCATTGGAATTTGCATTTATGAAAATAACTTGAGAACTGCATTGTGTGAGCAGTGAAAATTAACACCCATGTTAAGTAAAAATGTTAAATAAATACAACAATCCTACATTTTTATCAAAGGTTTTGTTTTAAATAAAAATAGGTGTTGATATCTGGCACACAGCCTCCATCGGTTTCATTAAACACATTCAATACCTTGATTTCATTGACCATTTATTTCAACTGTAAATGCTTATGCTGTCCCTGTGGGCAGTTTAATGTTCTTTTTTTAAAAAAACCAACCTTAGAAATCCCATTTCCTCAGATAAATGTCCCTCTTCTAATAAATTCCCCATCAGTGCAATAAAACAAGTGCAGCATGCAATGGATGTTGAGTTGTGATAACTGCCCATAGTAACAATTTAAGGAGAGCTTACCTGAATGACGGCAATGGAAGAATCAGATGCAATAAAGTCACTTAAAATACTTAGGCAACAAAATAAAATTATTATAGTTAAATAAAAATATAAGAACACAATCATAGATCATAGAACAAATCAATCCAGTGCTGTCACTTGAAGCTAAAATGAACACGTTAAAATTGTTATATTATGGATATCTAGCTCCTTTGAGAAGTCTATAACTTACTGCATTTATTATTAAATGTATTTGCTACCTATTGCTCAGTTCCAGGCAGCTCTTACACATGATTACAATGTGATAAGCTGTACAACTGTCAAAACAATTATAAACTGAAAAACAAATTAAAATTACAAAATGCTGGAAATGGTAGAAGGAAAGGGGACAAGAAGGCAATCAATAGTAAGGGGAATGGTCTCAATTCCTACAATAATGGGTTCATCACTGGAAGACCTGAAGAGTCAGACTGGGGACAATATCATTCTGGAAAAGGTCTACCTACATAATCACTAAGAGTTAACACCAACTTTGGCACATTATCCATCAGTATGGTATGATTACTAGACCCAGCCTTAAAAGTTGCAGTTCCTTTTAGTTCTGTTATTTAATGGCCTTGCAAACAGGCCCCAACACTTTCTTACTATATATTTATTGTTTTATTTTTATTCTGCTTAATAATTAGAATACTTTGTATAGATTACAAACTTGTAAAATAGATTTTTTAAAGAAATTAATAAATAAAATACTTCAATATATTAAAAATGGTACAGAAGGAACACAAAAGTTTCTGTATGATTAGAAAAGCTGCTAAGGGTAAAGACTTTCTCAAATCAAGGTCAAGTTTTACTGATCTCATAGTCAGGTCCAAATAATTTTCTTGTGACAATATAGAAAGTTTAGCTTACAGTTAGATTGTTGACCTCCTTTCCTCACCAGCAATCACAATAAAAAGTAAAGTATCAAAAACTAACATTCTTGAAAGAAGAGTACTATCTTATTATGTATGAAAATTATAATAAAATTGCTGGACATTTCATACATTATTCTTCCTATACCTGGAAGGTACACATCCACTTCTTTGACCTCATTTTATAAGGACGCTCTACTGAGAACCTCCAAAGATGATTGAAGGGCCTGGTCAGAAATTGTATATATAGAAGCTTTGGCATCATGGAATCTCCCTTCAGGATCAAAATGTAATGAATCTTTCACTATTTGAAACAGCTCTGCTTGAAAATGTTGTTCAGTAGAGGTATACCACAAATCTTTTTGCCATTGTCACTTCTACAGAATGGATTGTGTAATAAACTTATCCTGGGTCTGATTGGATTCAACCTGAGCCTTTTTCCTCCCACTTACATTCCAGACTTCATTCCATTTGTTTCATGGCCCTCAGTTCCGGATATATAAGAAATTAATCTAGCTTTATTGAGGACGAGAGAATGCTTGACACAATCTTGCCAGCGGCCAGGTGAAGTTTTCATCACATTCTGTGATTAGAACCACAAAAAGATCATCTGCCTAACTGACCTCTTAACGAAACATCTAAAATTACTTTTATGAATGTCTGTGCAATTTATAAGTGATGGTGTAATAGTCAGTGAGTTCTAGTCCCTCAGACCAATTCAACTCATGAATTATTGTTGTGGGGAAAATAGAAGGAAAAAGTATTATGTATGTCCATCACTTTGAGTTACTTATAAAATAAAGATGAGATAAAAATCAAATATATAAATAAATTTATATTTTTATTGCAAAACCAGTACAATAAGAGAAAGAATGACATCCAACTTCCCATCTCTAACAATAAAAGAATTTGGTAATGATACAGCTTTTACTGAGCAGCACTGGCTGTGTATACAAACACACAATACCAACCACTCATTTACTTAAGGGACTCATTTACTTAAGGGACAACACTGTAAGGGAAGGAGGATTAACAGTTGTACTAGCATTGTTTACTGCAGTGGCATCTCTCATTCTGCCACTGAATCAAGATCTATCTTACATTCCGTCATGATACAGGGCTTCCACCTTATCCTAGAGCTCTTCAAATAACATATATTAAAAAATTACACATTGCATCCTACAATTCTTAAATTATTCTGCTAGGTTATCCTTCATAACCTTCAACTGCTTGAATGTTTTTGTGCATTTTTTTCCTGTACACATGAAAACAAATGTTAAAAGAAACAGCAGATTGGATGAAATGAAAAAGCTATAAATAGGTCTTTGGGTTAGAATAAAATGTAGTTGGGCAGGAAATGTGAAGTTGTTTAGTATTTGTTTGTTTGTAAGCTGAGACTTGAAAACAGAGAAATAGTTCGCCTTAATGATGCATCATCAATTAATTTCACTGAAGCTCCCATGGGGAATACATGACATTCACAGTAATGGTGGGCAACTTTATAAGGGTCACATAATCTTATAATGAATGCTTATTGCTCAACAAAAATGCAGCTCTACAACTAATCTGCATAACTCTACTGACTAACAACTCTCGTTCTTGTATTTTTACATGAATTTTATTAACTGCTTATTTGCTCAGGTTAATGAATATTTTTGTTCTATTATATTGGGTTGGTGTCGTGTAAGCCACACAACTTAAACTGTGGATAAGATGGCATGTTTTCAAGTTTCTTCATTATCTCTGAAGCCCTTTGTTCCAAAAGGCAACTGATTGAGAGTAGCTCAGATATATGAAGGGTACTACTCTGGAAGTATGACAGGAGCAGTGTGGGTAGGTAGTTTCAATTATTGTTATTACTATATAATCACACTGGCTCCTTTAAGAACTGTGGGAATTTTTATTATGATGCCAGTCTAGATACCTTGTTAGATAGCTATAGGATGCCAGTCTAGATACCTTGTTAGATACATATAGGATTTATGTTAAACAGGAAGGTAGTAGATTCAAGGGTGTATAGTACTATGCTTCCTTATCTTTCCCTCCTTCCACAGTAAATTACTGGATCAGTTTGGAAGAATAACAATTAGAGCCTTGACTCCTCTCTTACATCAAAGCTGCTATGTTGCATTCCATGATATGTGTTCTTACCATGAATGTTACCAGAGTTTCCCTTAAAGTTATCTTATTTCAGTATCTGTTGTAAAGCAATTCTCTCTACTGTATGGAGATCTGATATAAATATTTTTTTCTGCTGTTCAATCATACCAGCATCTCAGAGTCTACTTGAACAAGTCCCTGCAGTTTTCTTGGCAAGATTTTTCATTGCTCAAGTGGTTTGCTCAGTTCTCTTTATTAAAAACTGAGAGAGAGTCTGTGACTGGCCCAAGGTCACCCACCTGGCTTTGTTCCCAAGACAGGACTAGAACTCACAGTCCTCTGGTTTCTAGCTTTAACTATTACACTAAACTGGCTCTCACTTTTAATATATAAAGGTAAAGGTAAAGGTTCCCCTCGCACATATGTGCCAGTTGTTCCAGACTCTAGGGGGCGGTGCTCATCTCCATTTCAAAGCCGAAGAGCCAGCGTTGTCTGAAGACATCTCCATGGTCATGTGGCCGGCATGACTAAATGCCAAAGGGCACGAAACACTGTTACCTTCCCACCAAAGGTGAGCCTGAGTGGCATAGGAGACTAATGCCTCCTACTAAGGGCAGTACTTAACATCCAGCTGCCTGCAATTACTGCGA
>JANHZT010006344.1:332894-347563 GCA_032468215.1 Stegonotus admiraltiensis
GCTGTAAGCCATAATCATCAAAATTATGACAAATCAAGGCTTGAACTATCTCGCTTTGCATGTAATGAGTCTGTCTCATATATTAGTTTCACCTTTTAAGTTGCATTACTGAAATAAATGAACTTTTGCACAATATTCTAATGTTTCGAGTTTCACCTGTACTTCCATATCTTCTCATTCATAACTTGTTGGCCATTGTAAGATCAGAATGTTCATTGACACTAAGATGGTACCACTTATTATAAAGACATAAAGGACTTTTAAACTGTTACAATGTGTTGAAATGGTGTTAGAAGATCCAGAAGAATTACAGGTGTTAATTTCACAAAAGTATTCCAGAACATCCAGATGGGTCATCCAATAATTAAAAAATCACAATTTTATATTTCTGAATAACCATTACATAAATCATAATTTACACCAATTGTGTAATAAAATACCTTTTTGATTATCTGCCATCAACTTGTTATTGAGTCTTAGTAACCACATACATATGCCTTCTCCAGGATGAATGTGCTATCACATAGAAGCTTTTTTTTGACAGGTTTTTAAGGGACACTAGTAACATGGGGATCAATATCAAATTAAGCATCAACTTAAACTATGTAACCTTTAGAAGAGAAAAGCATATTTCTTTTACAGCAAATATAGTGCCATTTATTTGTTTGTTTATCACACGTATTTGCTACCCACCTCATGATTCAGGCAACTCTGAGTAGCTGAACTCATTTAATAGTGAAAAGATACATGCTCCAGCAACAGATGCTGTGGAAGAAATAGAAAGAGCGTGTATTTTTTGCATGTATACATACATACACATGCACATCAGCAGTGAAATCCTCTGAAGTCTGCTACTGGTTCTGTGAGTCTGCTACTAAGTGTGCACCCGTGCAGCGCTAAAAAAGGAACATTTTGAAGCTTTCCGAGTCTGCAAAGGTAAGTAGAACAGCGAGGGGGGAGGAATCCACTTGCCATGCGATTTAGATTAGCTAGAAATCAGGAAATCTGACGATTCTAGCTAATATAAATCGTGCATCACAGCTGATCATTGCCCAGCTGATCGTTGGAAATATTGGTTCGCCCGAACCGGTAGCATTTTTTACTACCAGTTCAGAAGAACCAGTCCGAACCAGTAGCATTTCACCCCTGATACACATAGAGACAAATTGTGTAAAACCCTGCACCTAATCTACATTTAATGGGCATTAAAATGCTTTATATTGCTTTACAGTGTGGCATTTCTTCAATAATCCTATTAGCAGTTGCTAAGATAAATAAAACTGAGAGTATACTGTATCTATATTGGCAATGTAAAAGGATTTCTCAAAAGTATTTTAGAATCTTATCCACTGACATCACATGTCCCGTTTCTATAAATATTGATGTATAACCAGCCCAATTTTAAACATTTATCTTTGCATACATCATTTGCTGAAATCTTATGAACAGACTGTCTGTTTTCCTTATGCTTTCACAATAGAATCAGCATCTTCTCATCCATTTTCTCCATGCAAAGAAGAATTATCTTTTCAGTAAGTGTTATATTTGAACTAAAAATCATAAAGATATGAGAAAGAGCCTTGTCTTAAAGGAACAATTTTAAGATCACTCGGCTATTGCCACTTAAATAAAACATTGGATATGAATAGAAAGATTTAAGAAGCATTCTTTGTCTCTTCTTTTATCTACTCTCTAACCTAGCATGTAAGATTAACAACAGTTTGCCATGGATTATTCCAAAACCTCTAACTCTTCCTGGTACTAATTACTCCATCATATTTGTTGGATTGTAGATAACTTTATACAGTGGAAATGACATGTAGTGCAAGAAGTCCTAAAGTCAAGAGTATAACCTTTTAAAGAAAGTATTCTTGAGAGGTTAACATGAAAGGAAAATAAAGATAAGGTTTATTAAACAATATTAAAGTGATAAGAAAATCTGAGTTACTTTGGCCTATCTAGAGCTACCATATTTTTTGGACTATAAGACACACTTCCCCCCGCGCCCAAAAAAGTGGGTGGAAATGTCTGTGTGTCTTATAGAGTGAATATTGTGGTGGGGGGAGGGGGTTGGGGCACCGCCAATCAGCTGTTGTAGGCAGCGAGGATTGCCACTGCCATCACTGCTACCGCCCATTCATGGCGATCGGCAGCAAACAGGCCACGGTAGTGGTGAATGGGCCGTAGCGAACGGATCGAATGGGCCATGGCAAATGGGTCGCAGCAAATGGGTGGCAGAGGCGGAGGCAGATTTTTTTTTTTTCTTGTTTTCCTCCTCTAAAGCTAATGTGCATCTTATAGTCCGGAGCATCTTATAGTCCAGAAAATATGATAAGTGCCTGTAGAGTGTTCTTCTCCACTATGAAGATACAGGGAGAGTTAGAGAAGTACAGAGATCCTGATAACTATTCCTATAACTATTAGCCCTGGTATTCAGTATACAAATAATTAGAAAAACAGTACATTCAATCCTGAACTTTTAACATTATTAATCCATACTAGTATGGCAGTCACGTTGCTGCAATGTTTTCTCACTATTCTAAGAATAAATAAATCCTCTTGATACACCTATCACATAGTTCTTCAAACAGTCCATGATTGGGAGATAAGGCAAAAGCAGCTGGATCTTATCTCCTGCCAAAAATCCCCTATTCCAATTATTGCCGTTCCAATATGGAATACTTGGCATTAACTAAAGGCCAAGTATTTTTAAATTTTTAAAAGCTAAAAATAACTTCCATTTCTCATCTTAAAAAATTGCAATCTTCACAGAACCGGTGTATGAAAATTGTCTTCGGGGCTTTTTAAAAAATTTGGCAAGCACATGTATCTGACAAAGGCAATGTACTAGGAAGGCCAAGACATTTACCATCAGAGTATTTTTGGTTCCCTAAGAAGCAATTACGACTCTGCTTGATTTTATGGCTATAGTCAGTGGTTGCTAGCTGTGGATTATCCAACATATTAGAAAGGCATCTGATTGGGAATAGGAGTTGTAAAAATAAAAATAATAAATGCCGAGTGTTTGTCAATCATTTCAGTGACTTTGTATTCTTTGAGCAAAACAGCAGAAAATCAGATTTATTGTTTCTATTTTTATCTGTGTATTTTCACAAGTTATGTTATAATTGTTTAAGTGAAAGTTAAAATTCAGGTCAGGAATGGCTCACCCACCTAGGTTTACTGAATATTGTTGTTGCATAACGTTAAAGAAAGAACAACCAAGGGATTAAGCTAGAGAAAAGAAGTAAACATAGAAAACAATTTAATTGTTGTTTAGTATCTCACAGAGAGGGCTTATTTATATAACTGGACCTTGTTGTATTCCAGCTTGAATAAATATCCCCAAGTCTCCTTAAATTGAACTGGAATCAAATCAGTTCATTTCCTGAGCAATCCAAGAAGTGCCAAAAATGAAGATTGTCCCTTCTTGCAGGCCCACTCATTATCTCTGCTGCCTCTACCATGCCATTCCTTGTCATCAAGAGAATCTTGTGGGGCTTGTAGTGGCTGAGATAAAAACAAACCTAGCTAGAAGGAAGAACTACTATCATTGTCCTGCTTCTTAGTCAACAAATGAGAGTTTGGGGGTAATATGGGAAAGGCTTTAGAACAGGGGTGGGGAACTATGGTCCTTGTATGATTTGTGGACTTCAAGTCCCAGAATTCCTCAGCCAGCATGGTAGTTGAAGTCTACAAGTCCTAAATGGGCCATAGTTACCCACCTCTGCCTTAGAAGAAAGAACAAACAGCTGATGACAAAGTTATTGTTCTATTCTCAGAACATAACAGTTATGTTCTAGAATGGGATTGGAAATGAACTATGAAAGGATTGGAGAAGATGATGCTTAAAAATTTGCTTTTTCTTAAACATTGGTTAAGTTTATTTCCAATGTAGACATCAAAAACTGCCACACAATTAATCTCTGTAAGAGCAATACAAAAATCTTGGAATGTATAACCTTTTGCAATGTGGCATTCTTCCGATTTTGGAGAACATGTTTCTCTGAATACCCAACCATATCTATTCTGGAAATTATGGAAATTGCAGTCCCAATATGTCTGAAAGGACCCTGTATTATGTATGTAACGTATTGTTTCATTGCATTTTCCTTATGAAAATATGAAAGATAGCAATGTGACTAATGTTCCTTTTTCTTTGGTTTGAAGATTGATTCAGCATGAAAGAAAACCTAATATTGTTAAAAGCTCTGATTGCTCCCTCTTCACTCTTCCATCTCCTTATAAATATGGAAACAGATCAAAGGTTGATGTGAATGAAAAGGGATTTTAGCTACATATGTCAACTGTGCCATAGCTAACTAATTCCTTTAAACATTGTGTCAGCCAAGTACAGGTACAGGTATATATCACCTGATGTCTGACCTGGAAAGTCCAAATCAATTTTCCATCTTTTAATAGCATTCAAAATTACCTCAACTAAGGAAGCACGTCATTTCAATTTATGAAACAGATAGCCCTTAGCCATTCATTCCACTTGAAAGACTTCTCTTCCATTAACATTTCTCTGACCTCTCTGATAAATTGTGTCCCCAACCCAATCACAGAATAGGATCAGATAATGTCCATTGCATTCATCTGAGTTCAGTTGAAAAGTATCATTTTTCTTTATTTTGGAATCTTTAACTGGAGAATATCATGTGAAATAAGAATATGAAAATTCTATTACCTATTTTTCCAGACCACACCATTTTTGCAAAACTTTTGTTCGGTCTTATTTCTACACATGGATTGTGGCATTTAAATGTATGTTGAAATATGTCTTTTTAGATATGCTTCCTTTTAAATCTGTTTTAAAATACATTTCTATGATTGGACTGCTGTAACTAGTGGATTATTAGATTCTCCATTAATCAGAGACATTCAGGTTAGATTGGTTCATTGTAGAATTCACATAAATAACTTTCCTTTAAAAAAATTCTTAGTTAGAAATTATGTTTGGGATATATTTCTTCTTAAACTTAGTATAAGACGACATGTGTACAACTTTTCATTGAAATCACATTTTCATATTAGCAACCAGTATAGACACAGTAACCAGGATTGATGTTCTTTACTCTGTGAAAGTGGAATAAGAAATTATTATTATCTTCATTCAGACTGTTGAGATTTCAAAATCTGACTTCGCTAAATAAGATTTTTTTTTCTTCACCAAACCACATCCTCAAAATTCTTGATTACCACAGTCAATGCTCATTGTATTTATGGAAGTTCTTGGTAATTAAGTCCCTTGGAAGTAATAATATCAAGTTTTCTGTAAATTTTTGAATAGATTTCTTTTTAAAGAATATAAACTCTTTTCTTTTCTCTACATTCTATGTCAATATTCTTTTTCTAATTAAGTTGTCCATTGAAATCAGTGGCCCAACAAATAGAAATCTGAGGGAAATCAAAACATTGAACTAACTCCTGGCATTCTATTTTAATTAATTGTATATACTTGGTAGAATAAAAGAAATCTTAATTCATTTCATGACTTCAAATATTGAAACATTCTTTAGATGAGGTCTCTTCCTTCACATGTGAGAGCTTAGGGAAATGTTCCCTATTACTACTTTTAAAAAGACTCTAGCATTTCCTAAATTACGGAGGTCAGATATACAACCATATTTTTTCACATATCGGAATCAGAAAGACATTACATTCCTAGTTAACAAGGGGTTATATAAAATTTGGGGAAATTATTATTATAGTAAAAGAGGATGAGTCTTGGGAGCATTTCAGATTTTCAAAACTTTGTACATATATTAGTAAGACTAAATTATGGGGACTGACTAATCTAAATAAACTGGAAATAATTCAAAACACATTTCTTTTAAGTTATTAGCTCTACAGCCTGGAATGTCATGGGTAAATTAAGGATAAAATCAGTGTTACCTTTTATTCTTGTCACGGGTAGGTTATATTTTCACTTGAGATTACATAATATGGTGGATAATTGTCTTTACACTCTGTAAACAGAAAATATTGTTGCCTCAAGACAATTATTCTTATCCTTCTGACCCCCATTAGATATATTTATACACACAGACCTTGAAGAAAACCAAAAATCAGCCTTCCAATTAGTGTTCATTTTCTTCATTCATAATGGCCGTATGAACCAGTGAGTTGTATAGGTCAATGGATTGATTCAATGTAAGCTGCCTGTTTAGCAAAGTACTGCATGTGTGTGTAGGTGAGAAAGTAGAACAATGTTCTGAAGATAAACCCATCTGTTCAGGCAGTGCCACCTAAATATAGATATTCATTATTTTATCTGGTACAAATTGTTCCATTTAAAATCAAATGAATTTTGAATACTCTTATAAATTCTCATTATTATCCTTGTGTAAATAGGCAACAGAGATGCTTTTAAGAGGTTATGTTTGACTGTCCCTTAGTGTCAAATTTCCATTATGCCTGATTATAGAAGCTAAATTATAAATGCATACCAACGAATAGAACCTGGCACAAAGGTGAACCCTGTTTTAATTCCACTGCTACCCTCATAAAACTTACACATTTTGTTAGCACTAATAGAAATCAAATTCTGATTGGAAAATATAGGATGTTACCTCCTAGATTTTAATGACTACCAAGTCCCTTGTTAGCCTCACCACGTGGACCAGACCAGGAATGCAACTCCACAGGAAGACTAAAACTACTTTTACTGAAGTCAATTTTGTGTAGTGATTAAGACATCAGGCTACAAATTAGGAGATAGTGAGTTTTAGTCTTGCCTTAGGCTCAAAGCCAGCTGAGTGAGTTTGGACATATTACGCTACTTCAGCCCTAGGAAGCAGGCAACAACAAACCACTTCTGAAAAACCTTGCCAAAAATACTGCAGGGATTAATCCAACCAGTGTCTAGGGATCAATGAAAAAGGCACACAAAGGAACAAAAACCCCACACAACCCAGAATCTAGCAAATCTCACTATGCTTTATCTTCCTTCCTTCTTATACCCTAGTGAATCAGGAAGGAGTTTGCTTGAGTAACTTCCAAATATTATCAAGCTTTCAGTGACTTGTTTTTGCTTATTCCTGTCAAATGCATCTTCCTTACCGTCCACACCAGCACTTTTCAAATTTGGTTACTTTAAAACGTGTGGACTTCTACTCTCAGAATTCACCAGTCAGCTCTACTCTGTTAAAGGATGTTATCCAATGAAAATAATCTGAATATAGATGGCCATTAAACCCATATGCTAATTTAGTAAAGACCTGAGAAGACTATTCTCTTTTTCTTTCGCTATCTCATATACATACACACAAACATACACATTTTTTAAATTAATATTGGGTAAGGAGATGAAATAGAACTTTTTTCCCTGCTTTTTTTGTTTAATGGGTAAAAAGAAAGAAAGATTACCTTAGAAATCCAGGATATTTCGATGTGACTGTACAAATACATTTGCCCACAAATCTACCACCAACTGAGAAGGTTAGGAGTAGGAGCCAAATAAGTCCCTTCACAGGGTAAAAATAGATCTCCTTATACTTCCTGTCAGCCTAATGAGAAAAAAAATTGCAGCAAATTAATATAAAACAGGAATGATTCAAGTGATCATTCTTTTTCTCGTCGTCTATTTTTTCTTATAAAGTATATTATAAGAAATTCTGGAGATTCTGGAGATGTGCCCAAAAGTATACTATTGACTGGAGGCTACTCCCTCCCCTAGAAATTATGTATTGCAAATTAATACTGGTATAAAAAGATATCGGTACATGAAACAGAGGGACTATTTTGATGTCTTATAAATGGTCAGCAAATACTTTGCTGTTGTGGTTCTTGTTGTTGTACAAGTGGTAATGATACAAAATCTACCATTTCAAAATTTCCTTAAGAAGTGAAACAAGTTTCTCTTCTAAATAAGACAGCCATCTCTAGATCTGGTGATATGGAAATGTAGTTGTAATATAGGTACATTAGAAGTCATTTGATTAGCTTGGTCATGTTTCATCAAGTTGGTGTTGACTCTTAGTTACCACATACCTGTACCTGCTCCAGTCTGACTCCTCAGGTTTTCCATTGGTATTAGAATTCATAGTACATATGAATATACACTACTATATATTAGTACTACTATTAATACATCCACTTTCCAAAAGATTGCTAAATGTTTTTTTAATGAGTGCAAAACACCTCACAATTATTTTGGAATCATATCAGAAATTTCATGGATACTATAGATGCCTTTTGTGGAAGTGAAATGTCTAATCTAGCCATGGGAGCAGACAAGGGGTGGGCTTCAAAAATTTTAGCAAGAGGTTCTCTGCCTGGTTGCTGGGTAGGTGTGGCCATGGTGGGCATGGCCTAGTCAGCCTCCTGCACCATGGCGGGGGGTGTGTGCTTCTGCCCTCCCTGGGCTCCAGAGGCTTTCCTTGAGCCTCTGGGAGGGCAAAAATGGCCCTCTGGAGCTTTCCTGAACTTCCGGTAGGCCAGGTTTTCGCCCTCCCCAAGCCTCTGCACACACCCTACACTTACCTGTATCCATAATGGGCCGTGTGGAGACTCCTGGGAGGAGAGGGGTAGGCGGGGCAGCCAAGAGTGGGAATTGGGTGTTCTCCAAACGGCACATAATATTAGCTAGAGGTTCTCCCAAATCCTTGTGAAGCCCCAGCAGCCCACCCCTGGAACAGACCCCAGTGACACAGGAGGGGAGCTGCTAAGACAAGCTGGCTAATGCCAAGTCCTGACCAATCACATAGGCCAATCACATAAGCAATGAGACAGGCTGGACTATATCCACAATGAAAATTATGTCTGGAGAAAAGAGGACACACTACTAGAACAACTAAGAACAACTAAGGATAACTTTAAACTCTTTCAGCTGTGAGCTGGAGATGAGGCAAAGGTTCACTTGCTTCTTTCTGCCATATCTTCATGCATATGTTAGAATATATTCATGTCACATATAGGAGAATGTGATAAAGGGCCTTATATTTCTCCT
Source organism: Stegonotus admiraltiensis (assembly GCA_032468215.1). NCBI lineage: Eukaryota > Metazoa > Chordata > Lepidosauria > Squamata > Colubridae > Stegonotus > Stegonotus admiraltiensis. Next base: position 341,848 of record JANHZT010006344.1, read on the forward strand.
TTGGGAATTGGGGAAAGCTTTGATATTTTTATATAAGCATTTTTGCCCCTGTACTTTTACCAGCTTAACTCTCGAGTTGAATAAATATTTGTTCAGATTCTATTCTGACTATGTGCTAAAGATAATATAATATTCTAAATCCTACCTGAGTCAACACTGAATTTGTTTTCTTTCTTTTCATTCACACTTCAGGAGATCTGTTAATGAAAGAAGCATCGCTTCAGTTCCAACCATTTGTGTCACATATACTGCAACCTAATTAAATAAAATAATATATTGGATCCTGCTTGGAGATTGGAGATTGGATTACAACACCTATCATTCCCATTGACAGTCCTGACAATTCTGGGATGAATAGAATTATAGTCAACATATTGGGAGGGAGGGCTTGTTGATGGGAAAAGTCAAGATAAGGCAGACAGGATTTTTCAGGGTAGATACTATAATTCTTAAGGTAATTTTTACTGATGCAAATTGGTGAATTAGAATAAAATGAAATGAGATATGAACATGTAACTTTTTCTACCTCCGGTTTCTAAGTTACTGTTCCTTCACCCTGGATTTTGGATTTGCTTATTCACTAGATCAACATAGCATGACAAAATCTGGATCTGAAGCCACCTGGTAGAGTAACCTTAAACAGGTTAGAAAATGGAGTTCCAAATGTAGAAATCTAATTCAGTAAACTAAATAGAATAATGCCTAAAGACACATTTATTTTCTCTCATGAATGTTGTCTCATTACAATAATTAAATTATTGATTTATTTCTATATTATAACTGAAACATGATATCTATATATTTTGTACCTTCCATTTGATATTTTGTCACTTCCTTCTATCACTTAAATAGAAATGTTCTGCAATGTTTAACATTTCTGTAATATGCCAGATGTTAAGTACCACATCTTAGTGGCTTACACATCATCACTTCATTTCATAGCAATTAATTTTTAGCTCCTGTCAGAAAACTCCAAATTGCTTTATATGGTGCATTCTATAAATACTTATTAACATCATAAAGTGTTCTAAATGGAGTTATGGACAAGCATAATTTAATAATATATTCTGCCTTATTCCAATTTTATTTTTATATATAACAACATATATTCCAGAAAGAATTCTGTGCGTAGACCCAACATTGTCCCATTCTTGAAACTCTAATGTCTGTTGCCTTAAGCATGCAAAGAAAATGCAATAAATGTGTTGGAAGGTGTTTGAAGATCATTTAGTCGCTTTTTTCATTCACTATTTAAAGAACATTCAGCTTTAATGGACACAGTAAATGGCAGGTGGAGAAATTCAGGATGTGTGAATATGTCTCAGTGGTGTTGAAACTTGGCAACTTTAAGATGTGTGGACTTCAACTCCTAGAATTCCCCAGCTAGTATTCAATTCGTTTGAACCACCATTTTCTGTGAAAACTCAAGTTCCAATTTGGATTGTGGTGGATTTTAATATTTCAATTATTCACCCACTCTCCAATGTATTATGTTGTGTATTTTTAATATTGTAAGCTGCCTAGAGGCACTATGTGTGAGTTGGGTAGCGATATAAATTTGTTTAATTAATAAATCATTGAAAAGGCTCTGTAAACTGGAATCCTAACATGGTATTTATGATACATCCATGTTAGTGTCCAGAGAGTTTCTGGTATCATCTGATTTTTATTCACCAGTATCACACCAGTATTTATCATGCCACAAAATATAACTTAATTTTAAACATAATCTATATTTCCAATAAATGTCTCGGAATCACAGGCCAGAGATACATTTGGGGGGAGATGGACAATGATGTCTATAGTCCAGGGGTCTCTTTGGAATTGTGCCCACTGGACTGATAAAGACAAAGATGAGCACAGTAGTGGAAAACTAAGTACACCTAGATAAAGATTCCAGGCAGCTGAGAGAATAGTGGAAAACATGCTCTCTACTTTGGCTGTTGATTCTTGAGTGTAAATAGCAACCCTCCTGCTGGAGTCTTTTTGTGTGAATTCTTGTTGTTAATTAGGTACTGTATGTATGTATGTATGTATGTATGTATGTATGTATGTATGCATGTATGCATGTATGCATATATGTACATGCATAAATTGGTCAATTCAAGGCAGCAAGCACACCTTAACATCCTGTTTTCTATTTTACCCACAATTATAACCCACCTATGTAATATATTAAGCTAAGACAAAGTGACTGGCCCAACCCAGCCACCTTTCATGCTTCAAGTGGAACTAGAGATCACAGCCTCCCAGTTTCTAGCTTGGTGCCATAACCACTAGATCAAACTGGCTCACACACATGAGAAAGATATTTGGGGTGATATTCTATGAAGATATTTGATATTTCTGAGAATCTATCAAATTTATTAGTGATCTGCATTCCTTTGTATCTTCCTTCTTTCTTTCTGCAGATCTAAACTTCTCACATCTGTTGATCTAACAAGGGTTTCATTCTTTCATTCTTTGCTTCAAGAGCCCAACAATCCAAAACATCCACTTAGTGGGATTACACCTGATTTATGTGAAAACTGTGTGCATATTACTGTTCCAAGTGCTTTCCATATAGATATTAAGTGCTGCAAGTACAGCACTTGCAAAAAGTAATGTAGAAACTGCCAATTATTAGCAAAAGCAGCCAGCAATATCTTATAAAAATATTAAGAAAAATGTAAGCGTTGCAGAACTTTTCCACTGAATGCACAAAATTGAGATATATAATGTCAGAACCAATATTTGAGTGTTTAAAAAATATGGAGAAATAGGTTCTGTAGTAAAGACTGGCTTTAAAAAAATCTTTTGCCAGGATATTACAGGCTGACTGGATGCCTTTAATGCAACAGTCTCTCTTAATAGAATCAACTCTTTCCTGGATGTCAAACAAGGGTGTTGGCATATATATTCAACACACATAAAAAAAAAACCAGACAAAGATTTGATTGTACCAATGCAATTATCATCTTTACTTTTTTTGACCACTCTCTGTGAACATCCTTGTTCCAAGTCAAGGGTTCTTTCTACAGGAGCTTCTTCACCTTTTTTCCCCTCTGAAGACATTGTAGCCACACATAGACAAAATAGTAGAGCATTATTGTGTTCACTCCACAGAAGAAGAAGAAATGGGTGCATTAGGGCTTCCAGGTGTTTGTGTAGCTTTTCCTACAATTTTCTTTGATTGAAACAACTAACCTTTGAGGGCATTCTTGGGGTAGAATCCCTCAAAGCAGACAGGAGAAGGCAAAAAACTAATTATTTTTTTTTGCTTTGATTTATATGCCGCCCTTCTCCGGAGACTCAGGGCAGCTTACAATGAGTAATTCACATTCATTTGTTTTTATTAAAAGTAAATACGAGTTAATATAGCCATAGTCATCATTACTCCACATGTGTCATTAAAAATAATTTGAAGGCATTCAGCATTGATGAATTTGTACAATTTTAGGACCACAGCTTGGGCACCTCTGAAGGTAGTCCAGGTGGAATGTAGAAAATCAAAGGGATGAATCTGTTTTAAAGTTTTCTCTGTCCTCCGGTCATTTAACTAAAGAAGTATTTTAACTTTTTATGTTCAATATGACAGTGGTTCTTTGTCCTGAATAAATGGCTTTTCAAGGTGAAGGGCAAACTATCTGTTTCCTATTTCCTGGCATGAAGCCACGGGAAAATACTTGTGATATGACTTAAAAAACAGCCTTGTATATTACATTGGAGCAGCACTCAGGAGATTTCTTGTGCCACTTCCTATCTTTCAAAAAACTTAGTGCTTGTCATTTTTTAATAGGAGAGATGGATTTGGGGGGATTTATTACCAATCATTTCAGATTGGTGGGCCACAGCACATCATGGAAACGTAAATTTATTGCAATAATTTTAAAAGAGATGTCAGAGAGTTGTGTTTTTGTTGAAGGAAGAGTCAAATTGCAATAGACCATTATAAATTTTCTGTCGTAACATTAGTGGCTTTCAGGCCCTCAATCACATAAAGCTTTAGAATCAAAATAGAGTTGGAAGGGACCTTGGATGTCTTCTAGTCCAACACCCTGCTCAAGCAGGAGATCCTATACCATTTCAGATAAGTGACTGTCCAGTTTCTTCTTAAAAACATCCAGTAATGATCATTATCATTTTTATATTTATATTATTATATTACCATTATCAGTGATGATTATCAGATTTCCAATCAAATATGAATAGAAATTATGAGATTCTTTACGAGATTTGCTTACTTCTGAACAATATCAGTCTGTCTATCATCTATCTATCTATCTATCTATCTATCTATCTTCATCAGTAAAGATTTATATAAGTTTTCAAATAAATAGTATTCAAAATCAGGAGTAGTATGGCACAGAATATCAGCTTTTGGAGACTATGAATCAGAGAGTGATGCTATACTCATATTCTTCTTTAATAGTTTTCCAAAGCATCTGGCTGATCCCCAAGACAAAAGGAAGCAGCACTACAAAGATAACCTTCAGGGCTTATCATATATTTGTATAACTGTTTCCTATATGATCATTTTCTTCTATGAATAAAGTATCACTGTTCTTGATGACTTAGTATGACTTAGGTTGGTTTACTAATTAGAGGCAAAAGAATACAGTATATACCCATCTTGTTATTTTGTTTCAGGATAAGCAAGGTTAGGCAGAGTACAGAAAAGAAGTTCCATAATGAGATTCTATTACTTCACCATATAACTTATTAAAATCAACAAACATACAGAAAACTTTCAAAAGATTCTACAATGGTCCACAATAACTCTTTGTTGTGGAAAAATAACTCTTATTCTTCTTCTCCCCTTGTACAAGAGAAAGGATAAATAAAGTAGCTATGTATGTAGAAAGAAAGAAAGCTGTCTTTGGTTAAACATGGGATTAAAAATGAGGAAGAGCTGATGTGACTAGCTGCAGGAATCCTATAACAGTATTTGTTCCCCTAGAAGTTAGATGGACAACTGGCATCTGTTGGAACATAAACAAAGCTGTTATACTTGGCCAGTCAATAATCCCATTAAAAAGAACCTGAACCTTGGATAAGCACCCACATCTTTCAATTTTTAATTATTTAGAAGCAGAATGAGTCTATTTAACCCCACCATCAGGGCTTACATCAAATGAGAAATCAGTCAATTGGTTTACAGCTACAGATAAGCCAAATCAATTCAGTGGTACACATGATCAATCTCGATGAATTTCAGGAGAGTCTCATGTGAATTATTCAATTTAGGGAGTTTTGCAAAAGAAACCCAAAAGATTGCTTAGAATGACTAAACAGGCATCTCACCAATTTTTTATACTCAAAGCTAACATTAAACATGTACAGACTAATTACCAACAACATAGATTGGTGTCATTCTTAATTCATTAATCGTTGACCCTTAAATTTCTCTGTTGATGGAAAACACTTCTTCACTTCTTTATCTCTGAATTCTGAATGTCATATTCCCAGTGACACAATGCTTTATTGAATAGCAGTGTTGGCGAACCTTTTTCTCATGGCATGCCGGAAGTGTGTATGTGCGCGTGCAACAGCTCACGTGCATCCCAGTACCCATAATGCAATGCTGACCCTCCCACATGCACTTTGCCCCCCTGCCCCATTTTCAGCCTGGAAAGTCATTATTCTGACAGCAGTCTGGGTCTTCCCTGTCTCCCCGCCTGAGCAGACTTCTGGCATAGTCCCAGGCCTCTAGGGAGAGGGAGGGAGGGAGGGAAGC